>JAQMCW010000006.1:5604021-5620388 GCA_030068335.1 Chrysichthys cranchii
GCACCCATGCCGAACCCGGGGCTCGAACCCAGGACCTTCTCGCTGTGAGGCGACAGTGCTAACCACTCAGCCACCGTTCCACCCGAATTCCATATTATTAGCATGTTAATTGCTGAGCTCGTTTGCCCCCTAGTGGAATAACAGAAACGTTTTCAAATCTTTACTTTTAATTATGGTCCATGAGATGATTCAAATATATAACACAGATTCTAAATACACTTGGTGAGCCAGATTACAACCTTAATCCAGGCTGCTGACTGTAAATTTACATCCCTGATTTCGAGTGACACTTTAAAGGTACACTATATACACCTTTGTAGGTAAAAAAAAAAAAAAAGATGTAAGCTTGAAAGTCAGCCAAAACGAATGGTACAGTTTAGTACCCTTTCTCTGAGAGTGGTTTGTTTGAATTCACCAAATTCAACTCTTCAGTTAATCTTCAGCTGTAGTAGCTGAGCTCGAGCAGACAGTAATTAAACCAAGCCGGACTGGAGCAAACAAAAAAAAAAGCGCTGCCGATCTCACTTGTGTGGACTGATCTAGAGACTATGTGTTCTTGTAGCGTGTTCTCCTAGCATCCGCAGGTGTGGGTGTGTATCTGTGTGTGCGCATGTTGCTCTGATCCTCTTTTAACACCCCTGCAGTTTGAACACTAGGTGAGAGAGTAACAGCTCTGCATTAATGATTCAGGAGGTGGATGAGCTCCACAGGCCCTCTTGTACTGCTGTACCTTGACTAAATCATACATGACAGTAAATTTGACAGTTACTGTTCATGACCTCGTCCAAAGTTGATACTAAATGCCTAATCCAATGGAGAAACCACTGAGAATAGTGTTAACACTTGCAAATTATGGGATAATAATTTAGAAATAGGAAATAAACAAATACAAAAATGTTATGTCTCCTACTACTAGGGATAATTTAAAGTGACTGGTAGTATTTTTCTTTGTATATCACACACTGTATATGGTTGCGTTCAATGATTGGATTGATGCCTTATCATTTGAAACCTGCCTGCTCATCTGTATTGCTGCTTTCATTCAAAACACTGCATTTTTGCATTCTAACTTCTAACAGAACCATTTTTTTTAGCTTTGCCCCTTTTAATTTGAGGTTTTTAGTTGTGTTAAGTACTTGTTATGGCCTAAAGCAAATTTAATGACTCATTTTTAAGCAGATGAGGGTTGTGTGGCTGAACAGCTGGAAGGTTGGCCAGCTCCTGTGCTGTCAGTAATGTTTCATACCAGAGGCAGCATGCTGCTTCAGTGACTCTAAGAAGTCATTGTTATCCTTGGCTCTGAAGAAGTGCTGTAACTTCAGGGTGAGGAACCGCCTGGTAATGTGCGAGTTCATATATTTCACCCTGGCCATCCATTGCCAGGAAACAAAGTTCAGAATATAGGCGAAATGTCTTCACAGTGTGTGAGACATTTAGTGTCTGGATTCTCTTTACGCCATACCAGGGGTGCTCCTAGCCCAACCTCTTATGAGCAGGACAAATGTCTAATGAAGTTCCGGGTTGGTTTTTAACAGCTGGCTGGAAGTTAGGGCCCCTTTTATTTGGCAGAATGAAAGCTTGACACCCAACCCTTTATTCAGGTTGTCTCTTTTTCTTAGGGGTCTATGCTGGAGGAGTCATGGATATATGTCCCATATTACCTAAAACCCTAAGGTCATGTACCTCCAGTTTTGTTATGGGCTTTTGAAGGTTTTTTTCCTCTTAACCTATTAACTGCCAATTTTTTTTTCCTGAAAATTTTCATGTATTTCTATTAATTTACATCCAAATAGTAACAAAAACGTCTACTTTCAAGAAATATGACTGTTAGTTTTTCTGAAATTTCAATTTTTAGTCAAAGTCCCAAATGGGGATCATGGCACATGCCATCTATTTTTTTTATGCCATTCAATATATGATCCCCAAATGGGGACCACAGAAGCTAATGGGTTAAAGTGGTGGAGTGGATTGCCAGGTGCCATAAAGACATTTGGGCCACTGAAGTTTCACATACAAGTTGCTGCAGAGAAGGTAGACAAAGGCCAAGGGTCAGTGTGCTAACCTCAGTGATGTCCCAGTTTTCTTTCCATAAGCAAGATTTCTCAGTGATGATGTGAGTTTTCTGCTAGAGTACTTCACTAGCTGAAACACGTAATCTTGAGGTCTCCTGTAGTAATTCCTCCATGTGTGTTGTGGTGTTCTCTGTGCTGTTGCATGTCTTGTACATGCTTGATAACCAAATGGTACAGACAGAGCTTCTGAGACCAAGGCCTTTGACTGTGAAAAAGCTCAAGCAGTAAGAACACAATGAGGGCCTAGGGTACTTTCAAGGAGGCAAACAGCACATAGTGTAGCAGGTTGTCTTGGCCATTGGGCACAAGGCTTGAGTCCTTGGACGTTACCCACTACTTCATGCACTTCAAGGGCTGGCTGGGGCATTCAACCCATGTGTATGTGGGTGGTATACTGCAGTATGGAAGTAAACCAATATAAATACATTGACGTGGCTGGTCAGACTACCACTTGACTGAGGAGGTGGAACAACTCCAGGGTGATTTTCTTAGTGGTGGTTTTCCTCAGTGTAATATTTTCTGGGATATCATGTGGAATAGTACATATCCACCACAGTGTATTCAGAGAGGTGATGGGGAAGAGGCACAAGGGAACCAATGGTCTTGCTGGGAAAAGGCTGAAGGGATTTGGGAGTGGTGGTACCCATCTTAGTGGCCCAGCATCACACTTTGTAGCAGTTTGCAAGTCTGCAGTTGCAAAACTGGAAAACAGCAGGGCTTGAGTGAC
Source organism: Chrysichthys cranchii (assembly GCA_030068335.1). Classification (NCBI taxonomy): domain Eukaryota; kingdom Metazoa; phylum Chordata; class Actinopteri; order Siluriformes; family Claroteidae; genus Chrysichthys; species Chrysichthys cranchii. The sequence goes on from JAQMCW010000006.1 coordinate 5,606,821, forward strand.
ATAAATATTGTAATGGGAAAGCTGCTCACAGTGGCTGAGGGATTAGAGCCCAGCCAGTGGCTTTTCTGTTTTTATAGAGCCACACACCTGACAAGTGCAATACCAAATAAATAGAGAAATGACTGGAACAAGGCCTCACATAAGGGTTGTATATTCCAGTGTTTTAGGATTCTTTCTTTATGGTTTAGAACAGGAAGATGAGAGGAAATGGGGTAGCTATTCAACTAATCTGCATCTCATTGCTATCCTAGAATCATCATTTCATTAATGGTGTGCATCATCCTCATGATGCAATAAGACTGTAATATATGGTAGGTCATAATGAATGAAGCAAGCGCTGTTTTAGGATGGTAGTATGCCAGTAATATACACCAATCACATATAACATTAAAACCACCTGTCAAATAATGTGTAGTTCATTTTTGTGCCACCAAAATAGCACTTATTGGCCAAGACATACACTCCACAAGACCTGTAAAGGTGTGCTGTGGTATCTGGTACCAGCACTTTATCAGCAGATCTTTCAAGTCTTGAAAGTTGCAAGGTGGGGCCTCCATGCATTGGACTTGTTTGTCCAGCGCATCCCACAGATCCTCGATCTGAATGAGATCTGGGGAATTTGGAGGCCAAGTCAACAACTTGTTCTTCAACACTTGGACCACTTTTGGTAGGTACTAACCACTGCATACCGGGAACACCCCATAAGACCTGGCGTATTGGAGATAATCTGAACCTGTTGTCTAGCCACCACGCTCGCTCAGATACTTACACTTGCCTATGTTTCCTGCCTCCAACACGTCATCTTTGAGAACTGACTGTTCACTTGCTACCTAATATATTGCAACGAGATCATCAGTGTTATTACATAACCTGTTAGTGGTTTTAATGTTATGGCTGGTTGGAGTACACAGGTGAGATCATAGGCAGACAGAGTTAGTATGGATCACAGTGGTGTTTTAAAGAGCAGGCTCAGTCAAGGAAAAGATGCAAACTTTTACCAAGGTCAAAAACCTGGCACTCAGGTCTGCGGGGTTTTTTTTCCCTTTGGTGGCAACAAGTTCTCTGGAAATCACACAAAGTAGGAATCTTTTTAAAAGTAATATAGGTTAAAATAAAAATTTATCTTTGCAGGACCATATATAAGACTTATGGTCAAGATGGATACAAAATTAATTTGAGATTGAGAAAAGACCCAGACTAAAAGTGAGAACTATAACCAGTGTGGATGAGCAGATCTTTACTCCAGAACATAAACAAGAAATAAAATCACTACAGAGCAAGGACAAGGATATGAAGACAACGCATGAAATGAACTGTATAGACACTGACAGTGACCCTGATTTAGGAATTAAGAAGAGATAATGAAGATTTAGTGCCAGGAACCATGTGGAACTGTGTGCACCTGTCAGCAGAGTAGGAACCAGAGCAGATGGAGCCTCGCTGACTGAAAGGTTCACGCTGTAGCCACTGCACAATTAACTCAATGCTGCGGACATGATCCAAATGACTGAACAAGTACTAATATTTAATCTATTTCATCTATTAACTGGCTGCTAATAAAACCCTGTTATGCATAAACACCTGTAAAATCTTTTAAATCATTTCCCACAGTGCAGGAGGCACGCATTCCGCGTCTCCATCTGTTTAACTTAAACACAGGCACGCTGACATTGTGTTTGACCTCGTGAGTCATATTGCTCCAGCTTCCATTTTATTGCAGCGCTCTCAGAGTGCAGAGTGGTGGTGTGAATATGTTGGATTTCTGCACAGCTCTCAAAGCTGACCTCATAAATCCTCGTTTCCACCCATTTGGATTGCTCTCCTGACACAAAGAGGGGAAAAAAAACTGAACTGGATGCACAAAGTGGGACATTTCCCTGTGATAGGATGACGAGGGAGAATAATTGGACATGGCACATCACATCAGCCTACACGAACAGGAGCTGCAGCTGTATGCTGTAACCTGCAGTGCAAACGAAGCACTCTTGATCTGCCGGCAGTAACAAATGGTCCTCTGTGTTTACATCTGCCGCAGTGCTATGAACAGTGAGAGAGAGAAGGTGCTCACCATCACAGCTATAACAGGATTAGATATCCATGCTCTGTGAAAAAGAATTTTGTTCTTGGAGCTGCATAACAGAGGTCAAAAGGATAAGCACAGGGTTTGTGCAGTGTTCCTGCTCGCTGAAACTATGTGGACTCGTGTAATATTCGTTTAACTGAAATAGTTTTTCCCACGTCAAGTCAAACAGTGCGACGACGTTAATGCAATTTCTCGTGAAGAATGAAGAACGTTCAGGGGCAGTCTTGCATGATAGAAGCTGCTGCTATTCCGAGCTATACGGTATGACGAGCACAAAGACTGAAGGGTTAGATCAGACTATATGAAGTCCTTATCTTCAGAAACCATCTTGCATATCTTCCCACTAATTACTTTGCCTGAAGCAAGGCTCGAGCTGAGAGAATACAAAATGTGCAGATAATTAACTGTTCAGTGGACTCTAGGGAATTTAAAAAAGCACATCCCTGGAATTTTAATTCCCTCACTGAGTGTGAATATATTGTGTGTGTGTGTGTGTGTGTGTGTGTGTGTGTGTGTGTGCAGTAACGTTAAGTGGTTGCCAGCACTCTCACCATCCACACCTGCTCCTGTGGAAAAATGAGCTCCTCTCCTGTCGTGTCTCGGGTGTCTGTCGACATCCTGGAGGAGCTGCAACTGTTCGCCGCTCAGAACCTGGAGAAGCTCGAGGTTAACAAGTACTATGAGGTTATCCGAGAACTGGGCAAAGGCACCTATGGCAAGGTGGACCTGGTTATTCATAAGATCAGAGGTAAACAATGGTCCATCACGCTAAATAAATCCGTTTTGTTTCAAGGAATATGCACTTTTATATCATTCTATGTCCCCCCCCCAACTCTCTCCTTAAACAAGGTACCAAGATGGCCCTAAAATTCCTGAAGAAGAAAACAACTAAGCTCAAGAGTTTTTTAAGGGAGTACAGCATCTCACTGTACCTCTCCCCATGTCCCTTTATAATCAACATGTTCGGGATTGCATTTGAAACAGAAGATTACTACGTGTTTGCACAGGAGTATGCCTTAGCGGGAGATCTCTTTGACATCATTCCTCCACAGGTAATTAAAATTCCATCCCCCGAGTGAATCCTCTGCTCGATGATCTACACTCTGGTACAATGCTTTAATTATGGAACAAGCAGACGTTGATTATTTTGTACACCCAAAACTCTTGATCTCAAGACGTTCACACATGGAACGGCCCTCGGTCAAAAACACCTCTTCGTACAATGCTGTACGCTCTGAACCAAACAAATCTTGATTCTTATCGATTCACTGTCTAGTTCACGCACAGCACCAGCCCGTCAAGTTTCAGCAGGTATTTAACAAGTTCACCACTGGCATATTGTAGGTTTAGTTATAGAGTCTACACTTTATTAGGAACCGTCCACTTTATTAGGAACACCTGTATATTCATGCGGTTAACTAATCAGCCCACCCAATCATGTGGAAGTAAGACAATGCAAAAAAAAAAAAAAAAAATCAACTTTGTTAACTGTGGCATGGTTGTTGCTGCCAGATAAGCTGGTCTGAGTGTTTTAGAAATCGCTGCTCTCCTGAAATTAAATCAAACCATACCGAATCAAACCTTGAGGTGGATGGACTGCAGCAGCAGAAGACTACATCAGGTTTCACTGCTGTCAGACAAGAACAAGAATCTGAGGCTATCATGGGCATAGGCTCATCAAATCTGGACAGTTAAAGACTGGAAAAAAGACCCAGCGATTTTATTTTCCAATCTTCAGCTGTCCAGTTTGGTTTAACGTGTTGCTATGATAGCCTCAGCTTCTTGTTCTTGGCTGACAGGCATGGAACCCAGTGTGGTCTTTTGCTGTTGTTGCTCATCCACTACAAGGTTCAATGTTTTGTGCACACTGAGATGCTTTGAGTTACTGTATACTTCCTCACAGCTCGAACCAGTCTAGCCATTTCTTTTGACCTCTGCTCACTGGATGTTTTTTTCTTTATTGCACCACTCGGGGTAAAATTTAGAGACAGTTGTACAGTGGGACCTCGACTCGTGAACTTAAGTCGTTCCAAGACTCTGTCCGTGAACCGAATCAATTTTTCCCCATTGAAATGACTGTGGTTCAGCCCTCAAAATCATGTTTTTAAAGTGTATTATGGGTTTATATGTGGCAATAAAACATAGAATAAACTTAAATAACCTTAATTATAGAAAAATAAAACTAAATGAAATAAACAGATGATTTTAATGCATGTTCCCTTTGCGGTGGATATGTAGTTGCTGGCGTAGGTGGACGGTGGCGGAGGGATATGGCTCATGTTTTGCGATTATTTCTTTCTTTATTTCAACTGTTATACGCTTAGACATCTTACTGTCACTACCATTTCCACTTTTCACTTTTTTGGGACCCATAACGAAGGCTTATAGTGCAAAAATGCAGAGAAACTCAACGAAAAAATGCGTTGAACACGTGCTTGACCGGAACTGAATGTTTGTTGAGTGAAGCGTGGGTTGGCTACCTGAACGTCAGTCGAGGATTTGTTCACCGGTCGGCACAAAATCTGTTCAGAAATTTAGTTCGTACGTCGATTTGTTCGCTGTCTGATGCGTTCATGAGCCGAGGGTCCACTGTACGTGAAAATCCCAGATCAGCAGTTTCTGAAACACTCCAACCAGTCACAATCTGGCACCAACATGCATTGCCATGATCAGGTCACTGAGGTCACACTTTTTGTTCATTCTGATGTTTGATGTGAACATTAACTGCAGCTCTTGACCTGTACCTGCATGATGTTTGTTTGTTTGTTTGTTTGTTTGTTTTGCATTGTGCTGCTGCCACATGATTGGCTGGTTTTCCTAATGTGAACAGTGAGTTCCTCACAAGTACTGGTTATTTATGTTTTCATATGCTGAGGAGGCTCAAGTATTTTACCAGCAGATTAATTTTTTTTTTTTTTTTTAGCAAAATGAGCATTTCTGTTTGCATCCAGTTCACTGTCAAAAATGTAGAACAGCTTCATCTGATCATATACACACTCCTCAGTGTAACTTTGCTGCATACAGATGAATAGGACTCCCTGTGGAAGCAAGTGCAGTTGGCCCTTTTTTGCTTGTGGATATGTACACTATATGGCCAAAGATTTGTGGACACCACACCATAACACCCATATGCGCTTGGTGAGCATGCTAGTCCAGATGCAAACTTCCTTTTGCTGTTATATGAACTGTCATTCTTCTGGAAAGATTGCGGTTTATTCTAGTGTTTGGAGTGTGGCTGTGGGGATTTGCCCATTGTAATGCTTTAACATGTAAGGGCATCTTATACATACGTGTGCTTTAAACTGTGTGTCAACAATTTGGGGAAGGTCCACAAACTTTTGGCCATAACGTGTAATTGCATTATTATTTTCGTTTAGTTTTTAATATTTCTTTTTCTGTTGATTTATTAAGGTGGGACTTCCGGAGCCTGTAGCCAAGCGTTGTGTCCACCAAGTGGCCCTTGCCTTAGACTACCTGCACTGTAAGAAGCTGGTGCACCGTGACATCAAGCCAGAGAACGTGCTGCTCTTCGACAGGGAGTGCCGCAGGGTAAAGCTCTCAGATTTTGGCATGGCGCGGTGTGCCGGCTCTGTGGTGAAGCGTGTCAGTGGCACCATCCCCTACACAGCTCCTGAGCTAAGTGATGCCTCCCAGCGTGATGGCATCTGCGTGGACTACAGCACAGATGTGTGGGCCCTGGGTGTGCTTCTTTTCTGCATGCTTACCGGCAACTTCCCCTGGGAGAAGGCCGTGCCCTCAGATACATTCTATGACGAATTCGCCCGCTGGCAGCGGAGACCAACAGGGACGGTTCCCTCGCAGTGGCGCCGCTTCAGCGACGAGGTGCTAATCATGTTCCGCAAATTACTGGCCCTGGAGAGGGAGCGCCGCTGCTCCGTCAAGGAGGTGTTCGCCCATTTCGGGCAACGCTGGATGCTGGATGGAGAAACAGGAAGAGTTGGGGGAGGAGGACACCACCAGGTGGCGCATAGCTCTTCTTCAGAGGAAGAGGAGCTGCTGGTAGACCGAATGAAACAGCAGACCTTATCACCGGACAAGAATGGCCCAGTGGAAGCAGGAATGGCTGCTCATCAATTCAGCTCAGTGTCCACCAACAGCTCTGTGTCATCCACTACCAGCTATGAGCGCATGCCCAGAGACAGCACCACCAGCAGTCGCATCCTTGTCACTACACCAATCGAGATCTGTGTGTAGAGCTCACTGCTGTTATCTAAACGAAAACACCGCTTCCTTACCTGATAATACGTTTTCTCACGCCTTCATAAAAGATTAATCACATAAGTAAACCATCTTTCAAGGGTATTATAACACTGCTGAGTGTGAATGAAGCAAAAAAAAAAAAAATTAGATGCACCCTCTAATTTATTGAGCTGGTTTTGTGATTACTGTGTTTTATGTTTTTTTTTCTCCAACAAGGACACAATGCCCTTTTTTGGGAAAGACTGTCCTCAGTGGAATTCCTTTAAGAAAGGAAGTGCACAGAAGCTGCAACATAGACTAATGCAATCGATGCACCACTGCAGCAGATCACGACTTTAAAAAAATAAAAATAAAAAGTTACACAATGTAATTGAGCACTCATACAACAGATCTCGAGTAATGATTAGGGCTAGACCAAAACATATTCCTTAGAGCAATATATGATGCAAAAAAAAAAAAAAAGCAAAATGGATGTGGACTGGGAGAACTGTTCGGATCTACATTCTTGATATGGTGTACTGATCTAGTTCTGGGTGGACCCAGTGTTTCTGGAACTTATATTTGATGTCAAGGAAATCATTCAAAACACATTAGGGAGAAAAAGGAATGTTGCTTGAAGCGTGTGTGCTCCAGCATGAGTGTGTCTGTGCATTTTGTAGTGACTTGACGATTCCTTATGTCACTTGGGTTGTTGTTTTTTTTTTGTTGTTGTTTTTTTTCCCAATTGTTTGAACTCTATATTCAGAAGTATATTTTTACAGTTGATTTGTAGGTAATTTAATGGTTTACATTTAATTTATTTTGGAACTTTGCTGAAACCCTTGTGCCAAGCCCAGCTGGCATTGTGCAGCCTCACTGCAATATCTATGACTGTTTATTCATGACAGCTTTAAAACAGGATAAGAGAAATGGCACCGAGGTTGGCTGCTTATTGTACTTGGCTCAAATGAGTGACAAGTGGAACACATCTCATGCCAATGAGAGAGTGCAGAGCCTAAAGCCAGATGTCAATTTTATCAGCTTTCCCCACCCCCACTCAGAATTTTAGAAAGCTAAATCCATTATTGTGCAGCGGTTACACGTAACTGAAGGTTACGACTTCAGATCCTGACGCTGGCCACCGTCACCCCATTAACCCTCAATGGCTCACGTTTGATAGGATTTTGCCTCATTTACCAATTGAATAAATGTAAAGATAACGACTACTATGTTTCTTTGTACTCTGCACATCTGGTATTACCTTTCAATTTGAATGAAGTCCAAATGGCCTGCGTTCATTACACTGGTTTCCCAGTGGTGACACATTCTAGTTACAGACAAGGGGAAGATTTTTTTTTTTACTTCAAAAATTGCCTGACTTGAATGTTCGATCGCCATTGCCGGGATCAGTGGGTTGCACTTTGCTGATCAGTCCTCGATGTCAAACCAACATATCTGATTTCAAGATTTACAGGTACAAAGGAAGTATTTTTGCTGATTCTCTGTTGTTTATTTCTATTGTTTTCTTTACAAATTGTTACATATATTTTTTTGAATATTGATTTGAACTTTTACAAGAAACAAACGACAGTGGAGCGTACACAATCACATCTACCAACTGCATGAAACAAGCATCCTAACTAGCGGAAGAAAAAAAAAATCTGTTGTAAATATGTGAGAATTGTTGTAATGTGAGTTTATTTTGCTGTAGCACAATTTCTTGGGGACTGTTCCACAGTCAGCTCAACGTTACGAGACGATTTAGGGCTAAAAAAAAAAAACAAAAAAACAAAAAAAAGCAAAAACAAAACAATCAAAGCAGATGATAATTGTTAGTTTTCACTGTGTTGTATTACTGTGCTGTTGTATTGTTGTTGTTATTGTTATTAGTGTTGTGTTTCTGTTTCCTCAAACCAAGGACTCCGAGTTCCATGTACAGAAGTGACACAATTGAAATGAAATTGAATCAGCTTGAGTTTATACCTCACCGAGAATTGAAGGCGATTACTGTTGCGCCCCTGAGGGTTGGGTGGAATTAATATGTTAGACTTTTTCAGTGTGATTGCGTGTATTATTTTTCCCCTGCATGAATTTATGACGTGCTGGACTTGTAAAGAAAAAAACAAAACAAAACCACACGGTTTAACGTTGTAGTGTTACTTCGTAGACATTTAGAAGCAGGATGGATGTAGTGTAGCAATCTGCACACACAAACACACACTACTTTTTTCTGTGACTACTGATAAATGGAATACACTGGCTTTACGGTGACCCTCATGTAATCAGGCACACTGATGCCCAGCCATGTCCTTTTGTCGTCGTCCCCCGCCCCCCCATAAGATGAATTGGACACAACCAGTGAGCGTTCTCTCTGTTACCCTCAAAGTCCCTGAACTCCTGTCCACTTCTGTCTTTGCAATACTACTGTCTTCCTGTAAGGTCAGATTTATTAAAAGTAAATCGACATGTGCGTCTTGTGTCTGCGTTTTCTGTTACTGTACTTCTTGCTGGTAGTTACATGTTTACAACACCTGTACTCTGAAACCTACTCACAGCAGTAGCTCAGTGGTTAAGGTTCTGGCTGGAAGGTTGAGGTCAAATCCCTGAACTTCTGAACATCATATTGAGCATGGCTTCTAACCCTCAACTGTTCAGAGAACTTCATTCATGTTCTGCCTCACCTGAATAAACGCAAAGAAGATTCATGTAATACTGTTAGTTTAGAGCTACAATTTAGACATACTGAGAAACAGACAGTAAAACATGCATTTCTCAATTTCATAATAAACTAATACCTGACACCTAAAAAAATGCATGATTTCTGTGTGAAATGAAACGCATCTCTGCACTAAACTGGAAAAAAAAAAAAAAAAAAAAAAACCCATGGTAAATCAAAGTGCCAGAGCAGACATAAAACAGGAGTGCAGCAGTGCGTTAGGGAAAATAAAAGAAGCCAATTTATTATTTAGCGCTGACGGAGTGTTCTAGTAGTCCGTCCTGGATAAATAAATTTGGGAGTAAAAACATGACAAAGAATGTAAGGCTCAACCCTGAGAATAGGATCTGAAAAATACATGAAACAAGAAACCAAGGCGAAAAGAACTCAACACAACCAACGAGCACATTTCTTTTTTTTTTGGTCATTTTCAGCATGGTTGCATGGTAATATAAAGCTCGACACCATTTTCTGTGTTGGACAGAAGGTTCTAAATCAAATGACATCACGTTGCAATACAAACAGGACATAACTAAGAGAAATATGGCACACAACATGGATTAAGTCATGTGGTCATAATCAACACTGCAGGATTTCTCTTCGGTGGTCAAACAGATGTGGTTGATAAAACACGTTCCTTTACAAGTGCACACAGTTTCAACATGAATTTCATCCCCTTGAGGTTCACTTATGCAGCAAATCACCGGAGATCTCGAGAAAACCACTTTTGTCTTGATTTGTCGTAGCAATTCAGCAATACGAAGAAAGACAGAAGATCTGACGCTTACAATGTCGCAGTGAAGCAGATTTACAGTACGGGGTTTGGGTTCTGAATGGGAACGCAATATCGCTACACAATATTTAGCGAACTGGCAGTGCCTCACATCAGTGCATCCATTTTTTTTAAAGCAATACACGTTAAAAACGGTGAAAATTTTGATCAAAGCAAAATGCTCCTTTAATTGGGGATGTTTCAATCATGTTACTTACATATTATGGTAAAAATAACTGGCTTTTTACATTAACGTACACCCAAATTTAAGATTTCTGATATGTACCATTTAAAAGTACAAAGCTCACTGGATATTAGTTGCACATATTAATAATAGCCGCATAGTACCAAAATGACGAATAGCTTTATTGCCGGTACTATTTCACTATGTCTTTATTTCAAAGAGTGCAGGGATCAGATTGCTTGGGGCTTGAAGAATTCAGGACAATACTGTTGCCTCAGTGAGGGACACAGGCTTTAACACGATAAACACTAGACACCCCAAAGTGCAGTTCTCTCATTTCAGATGTCTGGAAGAAACAACATCCACAATTGACTTCACAGGTATACAGGAAAGGCTGTGAGAATGACTCTCACATGTTAAAAAAATGTTTTAAAAATCAAGAACGAAAATGGGTGCGAATGAACGAGAATGACACAGGACAGCCAAATGCCACGCTGACGTTCGCCACGTTCAAGACTGATCTGCTGACAATAGGTTATACACTTCACAAAGTCTTATAAAAAAAAAAAAAATCTACTGAGGAACCAAGTCTTATTATTTTTTCTTTTTTTAAATTAGCATGTACACTTGCAGCTCAAAAAAGCCAAATGCTTACAAATGAATTTAACTCAAATGCAATAAATAAGTTCGAGACGATTAGACTGCAAAGTCCATGAATTCATTACAACGTTAGTAGATTGGCTTTGTGCTGTGGTTAGATTGAGCAGATACGGCTTATGCTTTGAGCCCTATAAATGTGCAATTTATTCCGAATGGTTTATGCTCTTTATTACTTTGAGAGCAAATCCTCCCAGAGAAAGAGAAAAAGAGAAAGAGAGAGAGAGTGTGAGAGAGAGTCTAGTCCTAGATTACGTCTCACTGTCTTTATGAAACTTTACTAGGGATCGTTCCAGATACCAGGCTTCATCTGTAAACAGCCGCAAGCGTACAAAAGCCATGTTGACGTGTCTGAAATCAGTCGGTGCGGCTGACGTTTGGAAGAGAAGTTAGTGACAGTGAAACGGCAGGAGAATGCATTAAGGTATGTGGTGTCCGAGTCCCAGAGAGGCTTTTCTGTCAGTTGCCCTTGGTCTCTGAGCACGGCAGGCTAGTGGCTGAACCGCAGACAGGATTCTAGTTCTGTAGGAAGACACGAGTGTTACATGTTATTAACCGTATAATACATTGGCCCAACAAGCTGCAAAAAATAGAGATATGTTCTGCATTGATATATTGACTCTATACAACCCATATGTTGGAAACACCATAACCTTGTGCAGCATCTTCTTCCTCTGTCACCTGCTGTTCTGTTTGTTAGAGGATACACCCTTGATGGATTTGTTCTGGGGAGAAAATTAAGGGAAAAAAATAAAAGACTGATAGTGCTATATACAAAGGATAAACCTGGCTGTTTCCATGACAACCATGGCAGATTGTTTAATGGTTTGGTCTAAGATAAAAAAAAAACAAACAGTGGAATATAGTAGAAATCTTTATTGGAAACACAAGAGAGAGCTGGAAGAGATTTACTTTTATCAGACGTCAAACATGCAGCTTAAATCGTTTTAAAGATGTTTTTCTAGACAGAAAATCATTGGTTCTTTCATTTTCCACCTCATACTGGTCATGGTGGATCTGGAGCCTATCCAAGGAACACTAGGCACAAGGATGCCAGTGCACTATTATACACACACACAATTTCACCCCTAGGGGCAATTTAGCATAGCTGATACACCTATTTGCATGTTTTTCTTAAGTGGGAGGAAACCGGGAAACCCAGAGGAAGCCCATATGAACAATGGGAGAACGTGTGAAACTCCAAACGGACGGTTATCCAATCTTAGGATTAAACCAAGGAGCTGTAAGGTGCCAACAGCACTGTAAGGTGCCAAGCAGCTGTAAGGTGCCAACAGCACACTGTGCCACCCTAGATCTGTAATACTTCTATCATTTTTTAGATTCATTCAATATATGATGACTCACAGCAATGCCATACATAGGATATGGCTAGTATCTATGCAGTCCAGAGCTAAACGTCCAGGTGAAATTAAGCTGTACAGCCTTGCCATTTTTCTGTAAAAGGCATCCCAGGAGTCAAAAAGCAGTTTCACAACAGAGCAAGAGGAGTTGCTGGCGGTATGGAGAAGGCTTGACAATATTTTCATTTCAGTTGCAATTCACACTGCATGCTGCAGAGGGCCCTGGAATGCCAATCCTCGAAATGGACGCCTAGTCAAAGCACTAGAAATGAACTCAGACTCTACCTTGTGCTTTCTGCATTTCATTGAGAAGTTTTCCTCATATAAGACACAACCTATGGAGAGAAAAGAGAACTCTAATGAAACAGCAAGTTCAGAATATTGCTACACTAAGGCTAAAGTCTCATAATGCAGTCAATATTGACTTGTGAAACATGCAGGTGCTGTCTAAAGCGGGTAGCAAACATTCTTTCATTTATCCGACAGGTCCCATAAATCTTTATCAACCCCATTTAATTATTCTGCTCATGCTCAAACACATTCCTCCTACATTTCAACACCGGCCACCCCCACCCCATTGAACAGATTCTCATTTCTCTGTACGCTCAAGCTTGCACAAGTTTGCTCAGCAAACACAGCCAAAAGTACAGCTGTTAACAGACACAACACCGGCGTCTCAGCGGGCGGCGCATCCCGGAGAATTGCACGGCGTGTCTTTCGAGAAGACCAGTAAAATTGCACATAGAACAAAAGCGGGGAAACAGCTGTCTCATCAGTCAAAAACCACTCACCTGACTGCATTGCACATGTGTAGTGATACTTGTTAGGGCAGCCTTTGAAAAAGCACCCCAACGTGGCTCCCATTTTATGGCAAGAGGAGCAAATCTGCAAAGATGTAAATAAGAGCATTTGAAAGTTGCATGAAAACATAAGCTACACAAACAGAACAGATGAAAGGAGTCCACAAGGGCCATTAAAAGCTCTTACGTTTCCATCCATTAATGGATTTTCACAAGGCCAGTGACAGAAAGTGCTTTGCCAATAGTATGACGAGTACCTTGAAGATTACAGTTAAATAAAGTCCCTGGCTCTGTTCAAAGTCCAACATCACTGCACTGTACTGTTCTGTACACAGTGTTATATGTGTGATTATATGAAGTAATACTATAAACTATATTACTGTTTGTCACACACAGTATCAGTGAGACGGTGTGCTTGTCTGGTTATGTGACCTCAAACTAAATGCTAACAGATATTCATTTATGAAAGGTGTGCTTAGTGAGCAATGAGGAACGTTTTTTAGTACATTTCTGCAATACAATTCCTGGTCAGTGGAACAACAATGTGGATCATAGACATCGAACCAATCTGGGCACAAAAAAACAAAAACAGAAAAAAAAAACCCTCCTCATCTTTCCCTAGCGCTGTGTCACCAGCAATGTTGTACGGCCTAGAGACAGTGGTGCTGAGGAAAAGTCAAGAGAAAGAGCTTGAGGTGGCAGAGATGAAAATGCTGAAGTTCTCTTTGGGAGTGATGAGAATGGATAGGATCAGAAATGAGTACATCAGAGGTACAGCGCATGTTAGATGTTTTG
>JAQMCW010000006.1:5627760-5671858 GCA_030068335.1 Chrysichthys cranchii
ACACACACACACACACACACACACACACACACACACACACACATATATATATATATATATATATATATATATATAATCAGCTACAGCATGATATGAGTGAAAGTTTCAGTTCTGTTACAAATCTTTTCAGCTAATAAACCAACTAATGTGCATATTAATAGGTCACGATCATTCACTTATCAGAAAGGTGTTACACGACGAAGGACGATTTTCCAAAGAGACTGATTTTATAAGTACTGCAGCATTTTAGGACCCCTGGCTCCGTTATTACGACATGACATTATGAGAAAATAGGCAGAATGTTTTAAGAATATCTTGTAATATTTCTAGAAGAAGAAAAAAGGTAGCTTACAAAGGGATAAAAGTAGCACTGACTTGAGAATAAATTAGTAATATTTCAAGGGGAAAATGGTCCTATTACAGGGGGAAAAATACTTCAACATTCCAAGAGGGGAAAAAAACCCCAAAAAGACACATGGGGTATATGAGCGCAAAGAAAATCTTCTGCCCCATCAGCACCAGAGGAGTATTAGAACTTGGAGTGAACTGAAATAAATTGCACACATTTAGAAGAAATAAACACAGGAAACTTAAGAAAATGGTATCTTCCGTTGAACGAGAAATAGTAGGCAGGGGTGTCCTTCACAGCTGTTGATAGTTTCATCTTATTAAGACTATTTCCAAAATAGTGCACTTTTTATTTCCCCTTGTAATGTTTTGACATTTTCAAAATCTTGTCTATAAACAGTGCTCCTAAAATGACGTCATATAAATAGATATCATTTGGTTACGGCACAAAAAAAAACAATCTGTATTTACAGAATATTCTAGTTTCCATCAAGGACGGCGACAAAATGGAGCAGTGGTTGCGTGTGGACAGGAAATGGTTACAGAATAGCTCATTTGTATTACTTGTAACTATGGTGAAGAAGAAAGTTTATGGAAGGACAAATTATTGCACCAATAGGGCAATGATCATCAGTTACTGGTCATCAGGATGCGAGCTAAAGAGATACATCAAGTGCAGGACAATCACTAATGTCTGGGCAAAATCATGAGATATCGCAAGGCTTTTTTTTTTTTTTTTTTTAAATAATTGTCAGTCACCAAATCTTGTGACGAAGTCACCTCCAATTTGGCAACATGGATTCACTCATGTGCAGTGGAGTCAACTATGACACAAAGGCAAAATACAGGGTGCAAAAATATTTATTGCTAATAAACCTGCTGTCAGTCGGTGTACGTTCGTGGGATATTTACAATAGCAATGTATAGGGGAATGGAAATGTGAGCCAAAAAAAACAAAAACATGACATTTAAATAAATACAAGAGACTGTGACTGAACATCACTACAGACATTCTCAGCTTGAAGGGCAAGACAGGGAAAAAAAAAAACAAAACAAACAAAACTCCCAATCAGTGGATTGACCATCATGATCACAAAGAAACCCCCATTATATAAATCTGTTTATATATTTTACACTAGGAAGAAAACCCTCCAGATATAAACACCATGCCTTGAACTGGTCAACATTCAGTAATCTCCATGTACAAACCAACACTTCCAGGTATCAAGTAGTGTTTCTTTTTCACTTTGTCAGCCATCCGATTTCGTCAGAATCAACAGGAAGCTGGAGGGAATGTGCAGAACCACATCTAGCGTAATAAGCACGTCTGCAGGTATGATTGTTTCTACTCTTTATTAAGTAAGTGTAACTCGAGTCATTACATATTTATCCATCCTTTGGCTATTCACACATACTAGAGTTAAAACAGTAGCTGACACAGTCATGTTTAGTGTATGAATGATAGATGCATCATTAAAAACAACTATTTACATTAAGACATGATAAAAAAAAACAAAAACAAAAAAAAAAACGTCACAGTAACTCAAGTGCACAAAATGCAGACTAGCGACATAAAATTCAAACTTCATACCATGTTTATAATATGCTGTGTGCCGTGACCAGTGTGTTTCTAAGTGAGTAATTACTGGGATAAAATATGGTGGACCTTTATAACATGCAGCAAAGCCAGGCTGAGGCGTCAAGTTTCAGAACTCCTTCGTGTCCTTGTTGTCAAACAAGTGGAGTCTTTGCTCAGCTGTCAAGCCTTCCTTAAGACTCTGAGAAGAAAACCGAGACAGGACAAGAAACGGTCATTTCCATGAAAGGATAATACTGATTCTGTGAACACAAAGTGATCTCCGTGACATGCTGAGAGTAACATGCTTCTGTGATGGGTGAACTGTAAAGTCCCAGTTGAAAGCTGCTTCCTGACCATATGAACTCTTATACCACAGTGGGGCAGAATTCTCAAGCCCGTTTAGTCAGATGTTGGCTACTTAATTTTCTTTCTTACATAGCAGCACTGACAATAGTGCAAGCTGTAATTCCAACACAATAAAGGCAGGGAGTGTAGCATGGATGCAAATGATGAACATGGCTGCTGTTACTACTCACAGAAGTCAAGCTAGCTTTAGCAAAATGTTTGCAATACATCTGCGCAACCTTTTGGAAGACTCCAGTCTCATGCAATGACTGTATGGGAAAGAGCACGCCGGTAGGCAGACCATCCAATCATTTCATTTGGACTGAACAAAATGACTGGATGGGCTTTTTACAGCCATGTGTTTGCCACAGATGACGGATTTTTCTTCTTTTTTTTGTTGTCAGAGAATCAGCTTTCAGGATGTAAAGAGAATTTCAAGAAACACTACAAGACATGCTTCTGAAAAATTGGCTGCCCTGCCTTTATTGTACTCATTTGAATACTTTGTTTCTATAGTCACAGCTTGTGCACAGGAACTTGTATAACAGACACTCCACATAACCCAAGGTGAATAACAAAAAAAAAAAAAAAAAAAAAAAAATTGTTATTCGCCAAATACGGTCATTGACATGACTATATTTTCTAAACGGAGATTTATGGCATTCATGGAAGGTGTCTCCTGTACAAGTGCTTTTTTTTTTTTTTTTTTTTTTTTTAAAAGAGAGAGCATGTTGTGCTTTCTGGTTTCTTGTATAACATGCCAAACCATGTTTTGTTTTTTTTTCTTTTGGCTTATTGTTAACTTCAAAAAGGGAACAAGAGAGAAGCTGGTCAGGAAGGTTCCACAACATACTATGACCGGAAACGGAAAACAGTTTGACCTTCATTAGATTCAGAATTGTAATTGTTGACAAACTGCTGTGGTATAAGAGGAATCAAACATTTCGGGACGTGCAGTTTTTGGAAAAATCATCAATTTCAGAATGGGAACAGCATCACACCACCTCAGTGTTGAATTTTTCCTGCCACAGCATTCCCAATCATGCATTATTCCTTATTTATTTACTTTGCCCTTGCTCCAGATCCAAAAGGGTTTCCGAAACAAAAAGCACAAATCTTTAAATTGTTTCTATGAAAGCATTTTTTGCAAATGAACATGCATTTCACCAGATTTAGCTGACCCTACTCTGGAAGATGAACCTCCAGGGTGTGAAAGGAATACATCAGCCAAATGTGTCAGTTTTTGGAAATCGTAAAACATGCCACCTTGGCGATACATTTACACCCACCCATACATGCAATTATCTAATCATGTATGTGTGTGTCTTTACATCATCTTTTTCGCCCAGGTGAATATTGAAAGTGGAAGGTGTGGAAATTTTTTTTTTATTTCAGACCCTGCAGAAATCAGCTCCAGCTCCTCTCGTATACTCAATTCATCGAAAAGGAAGCATCCTGGATCACAAGATCTGTGTTGTAATATGCATGCAGTTAAACTCTGTACTGAGAGGAGGGAGCTTTACAGGACGCAAGTAATTATTAAAAAAAAAACAAAAAAAAAAACCCCACACCACCACTTTATTTATATCGGTTTTTTTTATAGACTAGAAGTGATGCATGACTTTTCAGTTCTACATGGCAAAGTTTCAGTTCCTCTGTGTTCAGGGGGTGAATGTGCCATCGGAGGGGAACATCGTTCATTTTGTGCACAAAAATGGACAGTGTGCAATAAGATAATGCCTAGACTGGCTTCAAAAACTATTCATACATTGTCACAGTCTGTTATTACTTTATTAATCTGTGTATTACAGCAAATCAGTCCATCATCTGCACGTCTTCTGATCCCATCCGTTTGTTTATTCCCAAGTTTAACATTAGCAGTGAATAAGTGTTCGTCTTTCAGTCTAACTATTCCACAAGTCAATTCACAAAGTGTGAGGGGAAAGGGTTTTTAAAAAACAACCAAACAATCAAACCAGCTTAGCCACACCACTGTGTTAGAGGAGCGGAAAGTTCAAAAGCACACTTCTCACCATTACTTACCAGGCTTTCTCCTGTAGGGAGCAACACAGAAATAGACTAGATCACTACAATGGAATATTACAAGGTGTATGAAGCTATGCTAGGAAAAAAAACCCACGTATGATAATAATAAGGTATGAAAATTCCAAAGAAGGGTGTGCTTTAGTTCTTTAACCTGGACTGTATGATTAGGTTTATTCTGTATCCTTAAGGGTTTCCACCCAGCTCCCAGAATTATACTGGTAGGTAGACTGCCGATGCTAAATCACTCCTAGGTCAGCATGAGCACACGAGTGTGTGTGTGTGCATGGTGCAATGGGATGAACAAGAACCCACCCTGATCCTATCCAGAATAGAGTGCATACCTAAGATGAATGAATGTACAAATTTTATAGTCAAATCATCTTAATCCAAACCAGAGACCAACTCAGGCAGCTGACCACTTTTTTTTTTTACATGCCAGAAATCATGATGGGATGTGAACTATATTGCTCAGCAATTCTCTGAAAGTACACTATATAGCCAAAGGTTTTTGAGCATCCCATTCCAGATTTAGTTCAACTCCACTCTTTTGGGAAGGCTTTCCACTAATTTTGGAGCATGGCTTTAAGGATTTGTCCATTCAGCCACAAAAGCATTAGTGAGGTTAGACGGGGCTCAGTCGGCACGCCAGTTTATCCCAAAGATTGCCAATGCCAACCTTGGCAAACCATCATGGGTTTCACTTTGTGCACAGGGGCACAATCATGCTGGAACAGGTTTGGGCCTCTTAGATCCAGTGAATTAAAATCTTAAAGCTAGCGGTTTGGAAAAGACGCATTTATAATGTTTGGCCACAGAGTGTACATGCTACCAAGCGTGGCAGGACGTGAACTGTGCCCAATACTGCTTTGGAAGTATACACACTGGCCATGGTGGCATGAAATAGGAGAATACTAAAATTAAGCGAGACTGAATTTACTGAAGCAACATTTCTGTTTCGCGCTCTGTACCTTTGACCTCATGGTACGCTCAGAGCGCTTTGCAGCTGCAGCAGCCATCTTCAGAATGTCTGGGTTGCTCTTTGATTTCATGATATCTGAAAACGCACACAAGATCCTTGGTGTCAGGAAATTCATCTAATTCCATCACTGAACAGAGTTGAAAATAACATTGTGTAATAATCATTCTGGAGTGCTGTATATGGAACGCGTTCTCCAGATTATATGCTCCGACGTCTTACCATATCCTCCCCGCTGCACCTCCTCTGGTGTGGTCTCTCCCAGTGCCTCGTGGGCTAACTGTAACTGCTCCCGTAGCCGGCCCAGATCTCGCTCGGCCTTGGCCTTCACAATGCTCAGCTCTGTGTAGATGTCCTTGTACTTATCTGTTGCATACTTTTTATCCTAGAGCACCAAAATCAAATACGATCAGCAGTCTGCTGCCACGTGTTCATTCGACTGAATAAGACATTGCAGCTGATAATTAAATACATACTCTTTGGGCGGCCTGTAGTTCATCTTTTAATGAGTTGATCTCCTGCTTCAGATACTGCACTTCTGATTCCTTCACCCTCAGCATGACCTACAAGCAAGCTTATATATTACTTATACGTTGTACATCATTTTACTTCACTTTGTCAAGTAATTCAATTCTTTGTCTGGAAAAAATATATCCATAGTACACCCTTATCTATTACTTAGTAACATTATTTGCTTCAAGTTTGTTTGTCTAAATCACTGTATCAAAAGTAATGCTAAATTTCACTAGCGAAGCCTATGCGGTGCTTAACCCATTAGCTTCTGTGGTCCCCATTTGGGAATCATATATTGAATAGCATAAAAAAATAGATGGCATGTGCCATGATCCCCATTTGGGACTTTGACTAAAAATTGAAATTTCAGAAAAATTAACAGTCATATTTCTTGAAAGTAGATGTTTTTGTTACTATTTGGATGTAAATTAATAGCAATACATGAAAATTTTCAGAAAAAAAATTTGGCAGTTAATGTTAAGGTCATGCTCAGCCAGCAGTAACAAAATAGAGCCCAGCATCGGGTTAAATAAAATTTAGAATACATTTATAATTTCACTCAATTTGCAGCATTTTGCTATAGCAGACGTCCTGGAGTAGCCTTGCCCCGCACGTTAGTGTTTTCCCTGCCTGCACAGACTGCTGATTAGTTTATTAGCTGGGTCCAATGGATTACGTTAGGAAAATAACAAAAGATTCTCCAGGAGCAGAGATGTGGGTGCAATCAAAGTAGCTCTAACAGCCCAGACAATACAGTAGGATTTAAAAGTGCAGAAGATCGTTTGTGTGGAGAGGATGGAGAAATGAACACGCACCTCTAGTTCGTATAGCTCCTTTCCCTGAATGACTGTTCCAGATTCGCCTTCCTCACTGGTCATTGATCTCATTTTTGTTATCTCAGCAGCCAGACGATTATTCAGCTCCTTTTAAAACCACACACAACGCAAGCGTCAATGCACAAACTCAAAGGATTAAATGTATTCTTTAAAAAAAGAGAGAGAGAGAGAGCAAGAAAGAAAGAGAAAAGGTAAAGCTCATGGAATCAAAGGGTTTCTAAGATCGTGCCGTCTTGCATTAAATCTCTGTGTATTTGCGATGTGTTGGGTGTTCCTGCTTACCTGGTTGTGCGCGTTAAGCTCCTGGTTCTCTCTCTGGCACTGACGCAGGGCCTGTCTCTCAGCCTCCAGCGCCTGTGCCAGGTGAGCATTCTCCAGACATTTCTGCGAGTATTGTTCTGACAGCACTTCGATTTCCCTCTGAAACGACAGCAGCTCCTCCCTACCAAAACACACACGCACAAACGCGTGCACAAAAGGACACGTCAGTCATCACTGCCTTTCCATTCTGCTCCTTCATCCTGCGTTAAACTAATAACACCGATCGTGCCAGTAAACGGTTTGTGAGCTGATCTTGGCCGAGTTGATGAATAAAAAGGCATGTGAATGAACTCCACGGCTCCATTATACATTTGGCAGCCAAGCTGAGTCACACAATCAGGCTTTGGGCAATCATCTTAAATGCTTCATTCAATTCTTTTAACATACAAAAGGAAGCTGTACATAACTGCTAATGCCATCTCATTAAAGGAGATAATCCCTGTTTCATTTGTGATACAGAGAACTGGATCAGGTCGAGAATGAGGACCTGCTCAGGAGACTAAACGACTGCATGAACCTTTCAGTAAACTACTTACTCGTGTTGCCTGCGAATTTCCTCAATGTCAGCATTTTCGGTGTTACTACGGGCTTTACGTGCTTTGTCCAATTCTTTCTCCAGCTCGATCCGATGTGCATTCTTCATAGCTTCAATAGCTTATGTACAAACAGATAAACAGACATGTCTACGCAAAGCCACAGCACTCTGATGGTTATATAAACTTCACTTTCGTGAGTCAAGATATTTGGATACCACTAATAATCATGACTCACCAGCAATGGTAGCTGCCGTTTCCTCGGCCAACAGTCTCTCCTTCTCCTCCTGCAGGTTCTCCAGTTCCCGCTGGTGTTTCTTCTGCAGTTCGTCTATTACCTTCTGATGTGACTCCTCCATGGCAGCAAAGCCTCTCTCACATGTAGCCTGTACAGCGGACAAACAACCAGGTGACAGGGGGCGCCATTTAGTGCATTGTTTCAACAGATTTTATAACTAAATGCTGTCTTTCACAAGAGCACACACATACACAAACGCACAACAGAGAGAGGTTTCCACAAAAAGCTAGAAATTAACACTACACTGAACACGGACAGCACATAGAAGCCAGACAGAGACTTGCTATCGATTACGTAGTCCTCATTAAATTAGAATAATTATTCCAGCCTGCCTTTCTGTCCAAATTACATCCCATTGCCTTTGGTACTTCCAAACATGCCTCATGTTTTCTTTGCCTAATAGGGTCATTATAACTTAAGAAGTGTTTGTAATTAGCTTTTGCTTTTATTTCATCGTTAATGGAAAGCAGGCCATGGCTCAAAAACGTAAACAGCAAACCCCTCAGTGCTAGCTGTGCTAAAACACATCTGGGGACCGAATGAACAATAAACCATCTGCAAACAATGAAAGGATATCTATAGGAAGATGTGTTTTCATAAGCACGCCTTCAGAGCAAACCGTTTTTACAATTACAGCGCAAGTTTCCACATGAGGAGATTTGAAAGGCCTTCCAAACGCGTCGGGCCGAACTTACTTCCGACGCCTACTGAATGGCACTAATCTTGGAAGTCAGTCATCGAAGCTGTCCAACTCTCTGCAGGCCTGATCGGATGAGCACACAGGGCGTTTGTTTTCATATGGCTAAATCCCAGGGATACAGCCCTGTCTCACGAACCTCTGGCTTTAAAGGCAGCCAGCTCCCACTGTGAACAGAGCAACTTCCTGTCCCCACATCACAACCACACCTGCACTTGTTTATTCACCCGTTCCCTTTGGTGGAAAATCCAATTTCCTCTTGTGTCAGGAATATCATCCAACATGGGGTCATGAGTAACAGACAAACAGGAGGTTGAACAGCTTGCATTTAATTTAACTTGCAATCACAACCATAATTAAATATTCTATACTTAGCACTACATGCAAAGATAAATGCCTTACCACTGAAGTATAACTCTAGATAATAGCACGAACTAGCCATATTTGGGGGGAAAATAAGTCGAAGCCTACCAATTGCTCCACTCCTCAGTTGCTACAAAAGGCTTCATAAATACTCCACGTTCCTTTAATTTCAAAAACAATAAACAGGATCCACAGACTCCCTAATCAAGCAGATCATTTGTTAGCTATCCCAGATACACAACGCTGAGCATGTTTTTTCCCCCACCAGCTCAATGTTCAAAATCATTATTAAAGCATCTGTAAACATTCTCCAAACCCTAAATAATGATTCAAATGGTGTTTGAAAGTCACTTAGCAGACATACTGTATGCGAGCCAGGCAATTGCTTGCGCATAAAGTGAACTTGGAGTTCAATTTTAATATACGGATTCAAACACTGAAATCAACCTGAACTGACAAATATTGTGAGATTGGCCTCCTAAACAAACTTTATCCATTACAGGCCGGTTGTTGTGTAGAATATTAGACAGAACTAGAGCAACAAGGAAAAACTATTATGCGTCTTGTGATCTGCATGCAGTCTGACGTGGATATAATGCAAGTTACACAGCATTCCTTTTCTAATCAAGCCAACAGGTTTTATTTATATTTATATATATACACACACACACATATATATATATATATACACATATATATACACACACACACACACACACACACACACACACACATACATATATATATATACATACATACATACATATACACACACACACATACATACACATACACATACATACATACACATACACACACACACACACACTCTCCTCTACCACAGGTTTGATATTTTAAAAACATGAATGATGCATTTGTAGCAGATTCCTTTTTTTTTTTTATTCTCCTTTTAGATTGAACTGTATGGCAGAGAAACATCACCCAATTGCTCAAGCCAGGAAGCACGCCATTGTTTTATTTTTTTATTTTTTATTTATTTATATATTTTTTTTACTTTTTACCCCTCCCCCTCCCCTTCAGTCAAACTTTCTATGTGCTATCGAAACGGGTTCCTCTACACACAGCCAACATCAAAAGCTACAAGCATGCCTAAGGTTAACCAACATGCAAGGCTAGAGATGAATTGTAAAAATAAAGCAGAAAAGGATGGCAGGATTAATAAGTGGATAGGATGGGGGGAGAAAAGGGGGCAAGTCAGAAGTTGCCACAAGGGTACACAAGCCATCACGGATGGAGGGGAAAAAAGTACAAGGAACACCACGACCTTCAGGTTTTCCAGGTCTTTCTCGTATTTCAGACGAAGAAACGTTGCGTCCTCCTCTCGGTCTCGCTGCTTGGTCTCTTCCGTCACCTGAGTCACTAGCTTCTGGATGCGCTGTTTGAGGGACGCTGTGTTTAGCTGACCATCATCTGGAAGGTCTGCTCTAAAAGTCCCCATCACATCATTAAGCTCAGCCAATTCCTGGTTGAAATGCTCTACCAATGTGCTGCGCTCCAACTCATGCTTCTTCTTTAGATTCTCCATGCAGACAGTCAGAGAGTCGATCTCTTTTACGTTCTCCTCAGACCTCAGCCTTAGCGTTTCCTCACTCTTAGACACTTCCTCCTTCAGCTTAGCTGCCTTTTGCTCGTAGGTCTCCCTTACTTCTCGAAGCTCCTTCTTGTGTTTTGCCTCCATGTCTTGTAACTGAATGGCTTTGTCCAAAGAATCAATTGGTTCACCCTCTAAGTGGATGTGCGTCAATGGCTTGGAGTAATCAGCGATGGGGTCTTGCGGGCTTGACGTTTGGGTCCGCACTTGGTCAAGCTTTAATTTAAGCTCCAGGTTTTGCTCTTTTAAATGAGAACAACAAGCACAGGCAGCTGAAGCTGCTTCAACGTCCGCATGCATTTCATTATCCATTTGAAATCTCTGCCATATTAGAAGATACGTGCAAGTTACATCCAATATGGCATCTTGAATACACCAAGTCCACTGTGTTTGAGGTACACAGCTAGACAGCATTAAAGCCAAAGACTTGAACTGTTCATTTGCAGGTTCATTAATGGTGGAAACAATACGATTCAACAGAGTTACTTTGCTTTGTATGGTTTCAACAAGCTGTTTCACAATGACATCATTAATTCGCTCATCACCTACTACATCTTTATCGGTCTGCATGTCTGCATGTTCAGTGTTCACTGGCCTCTCAATGCTTCTGATCACAGAAGTTAGGATTTTATTTTCCAACAGCATTCGTTCTACAACATTTTTGACAGCCACTTGCTCACAGTCTCCTTTACCTACCTGACTATTCTCAATGCCACTTAAAACTCTACCCAAAATCTCATGCTCAAACAACGCCATCATCCTTCCTGTCAAATTCCTTCCCACATTACCTTCTTCAAAGCTCGATCCATCACATTTATTCTCACTGGACTTCATCAACATGGCTAATACCTGATTAAGAGCATTAGACCTCCTCTTGAAACCTTCCAACACTTCCTCCATAACACATTCATCACTCTGCATCTCCACTTGGCACTTACTGTCTACTCTGCGTTCATTATCTGACTCCTCCTCCACAGCGCTCTTTTTCAACATTCTAATGTCCTCTTTAGCCTCTAAAAGTGCTTGGTTAAAAATCTGTTCAGCTTCTTGCTTTTTCATCTGGAGTTCCAGATTCTGTACTTGGAGCTCTTTGCAGATTTGTTCAACAGATTGAAGCAACTTTTCCTTTTCAGAAAGTTTGGACTCCATGACCTCTATATGACACCTAAGGTTTTCCAACTCTGATGATGGGTCATCTTTGTCATTTTCAGGCACCTGAAATCCGAGACCTTTCAGAGTAGCCTCTTTGAGCTGCAGCTGCTTTTCAGTGGCTTTCAAACTATTCCCAAGTACCTCCAACTTGAGCAGTGCCTCTTCAAGCTTCTGAGACTTGTCAAGGAGTTCCCGCTCATACAAATTCTTCGAGACTTCGTCTCCTGGCTCTGGTGCTTCCTGATTGACGGCGCTTTGCTGATACTGTTGCCCACTTTGAAGCTCTGCTTTTAGTCTGTCTATTTCTCTGTCTGCCTCTCTCAGCTGGTTGACTATTTCCTGATAACGCTGGTTTAGTGCTCGATTTTCACTTGTTAGCAGTTCAATCCTTTGAGATAGACCACGGTTTGTCATTTGAACCGAGTCATCCTGTTGACAAGGTGCTACATAAGGAGTCTTCTGCACCCTTCCCAACATGTCCTCCATTGTGACAAGCCGAGCCTCGTAATCCCGAATGCTGTCCCCAGCTTTGGCCAAACTCTTCCTCATGGTCTCATTCTCCATTTCCTGCTGATTTTTAAGACTTTCCAAAAGTTTTTGACATTTCGTTATGTCACTTGAGCAATCATGCTCATTTGTATCTTGAGAGAAATCGGGCAGTACTGAATCAGTGTGACAGTGCAGCACTTTTGTCAGCTCCTTAACTGACAATGGTTTACTACAATCTATCAAGTCCTCAAGCTCTCTGATCTTGCCCTCATTATCCAGAAGCACAAAGGTGACAGATTTTGTAACAAGACTAGAAGAAAGGGTCTCTGAGGTGGATGATTTTTTGGTGTCAGAAAGGTAAGGTTCCTTGGTGCATAAGTGTGAAAGTGAAAGGCCAAGCTGTGCCTGCATGTTGCGCTTTTTCAGTTCTTGCAGCTGGAGAAGCTCTTTGGTTTCCTGGTACTTCTTTGTTAAGCTCTGAGCTTGAGAACTAACCAGTTCTGGCTTCTTCATCTGGGGCTTTGTCTCAAGACTCAAAGGTGACTCCAGCTTGGAAAAGGGGACCAGACAGTTGGTTAAAATTTATCAGAGGTGATTATGGATAATTTAATTTGCTGATCATATCAATAATGTCTCTGAAGTTCTGAAGTATATTTACATCAAATTACAATATCCTCGCCCAGTTAATTCAGGTTAAAGTAAGAATGGACATGTCCAGTGTCATTCAGCTTATGATGCAAATTAGCGTGCTGGAAAAAGAGGTTTAATGGCTATGGTTAGTAAATCACGATAGGGCATGCACATTAAATGGTTAGAGCTAATTCATGGAGCAAGTACTGCGAAATTAGTGCTAGTGTTTTAATTTGAAACAGACTGCATACCATTACTACAAGCATGTTCTGAAGTCTTGAAAAATCCCTGCTGACTATTAAAATAAGTAACCTAAAGGATTTCATTTTATAGACCAATTTTACAACACTTGACAGAACAAGCTGTGCCTGATCTTACTTCCAGTACATCAAGGTGTGAGGAGGGGAAAATGGTCCGAATTCATATAATGCCAACTTTAAACACAAAGCAATGCATCATATGCCATTTCTAACCATCCCTAGGCATCCAGTAGCTACAAATGGACACAAGTCGTCTTCACGCCCTTAGAGAGAAATCAAAAGCTGCATCGGACGTACATAAAATATTTGTGTTTCAATTTTTCCAACTCTCTATGGATTCGATTAGAAGGTGTAACTAAAGCCAAATTACTTTGGGATGTTTATTTTTAGCTTCTTACCAAAACACAATATCTTGTCTCTCATTTACAAAAAAGCAGCCACCAAGTTTCAAAAACTGACAAACACAAAGACAGACAGACATATAATGCATTTGTTTTTGTTTTTTTACCTATAAATCATTTGGAAACAGGTTTTAAAATGATTAATGAATATTTAAAACAACAACATGAATGCAATGCATTCCACGTTTCCCCGTTCCCCCCACCCCCAAGCACGACATGCCATTATTTATACATCACTGTAGCAGCAGCGATTCGCTCAATGTCTACTTTGATTGGAAACACCAATCAGCCAATCATGCAACAGCAAAATGCATGGAGTGTCGCTTTTGACATTAAATATCAGAACAGAGAGGGGGAGAAGTGCACTCAGTGATTTTGGTTGGTTGGTGGTACCAGACAGGATGGTTCAAGTATTTCAGAAAATCCTGGGTTTCTTGGAAATACCCGGTTAATCAGCGTGATCAGAAGGCAATGGCTAGACTGGCTCAAGCTGACAGGAAGTCTACAGTAACTCAACCACTCTTTACAACAGTGGTAAGCAGAAAAGCACCTCAGAATGTGCAGCATGTTAAACCTGGTATTAGATGGACTACAAGACAACATTGGGTTCTAATCCTGTCAGCCAAGAATAGATATCTGAGAACCTTCAAGTATGGATAGAATCTGGACAGTTGAAGACTGGAAAAAACAATCACCCGGTCTTTTTCCAATACTAAACTATGCAGTTTCAGTCAGCCTCCCCATTCTGCTCCGTCCTCCCTCATCAACAAGGTGTTCACACCTGCGAACCTGATGCTTTTCCCCCTGCACCATTCTGTGTAAACTACAGGACTTCTGTGAATGACAATCCGAGGACATCAGCAGTTTCTGCCTCCAAGCATGCCACAGTGCTCACATTTCTCCCCCTTTTCTGATATTTGGTGTAAACATTATCTGAAGATTTTGACCTGTATCTGCATGATTTTAGGCACTGCACTGCTGCCACATGATTGGCTGACCAGATAACTGTATGAATAAATCATGAGCATAGCTGCTCTTAATAAAGGGATCGCGAATGTATAGAGCACAATTTAAATATAGATTTTTCTTATCTGTCCAAAATTTGACAAGAGCTAACCAGGGCAATTATAAATCTTTAAAATATTGGCCATTATGAAGGACAATGAGCAAGACTAACCATAAATAATGGAACTTTTGAGCATAAATATATCTAAATAATACATTAAAGCAGCTTTTTTGAGGATCTGTAATGGACAATGTCACATGCAACATTAAAGTGAATGGGTAAAAAAAAAAGTGGTCATTACTTCTAACATGACAGGAGAACATAAAGGTAGAAGCAAAAAAAAAGGGAGGGGGAGTAGAATTGGTTTATTTACATGCAGAAGGCTCTGAACATGCAAGGCACATTTGACAGCTTCAAAGTTGATTTAAAAAAAAAAAAAAAGAAAGAAAGAAAAGAAAAGAAAAAGAACAATGAGTTTGTTTTTTTGGTTCTCAAACCAAGACATGCAAAGTCCGTTTAATAGAAACAAAGGCACACTTTACCTGCAGAAATCATTATGACTAACCTAAAAAGCACACATGTGGAAAAGACAAGAACATAAGGACTTACCGGTGAGATGTACCCAGCGCGGATCTGATGCTCTCGATCCAGAGCAGCCTTGAGTTGGTTCTCTAGCTCCTGCTTGTGATGGTTGGAATCTGCCAGCTGCTGGTGGCACGTCTCCAACTGTGCTTTCAGATCTTCTACCTGCAAAGGCAGAAGGTGAACTTGAGTGTCATCTCCCACATACTAAATATTAGAATCCAAAGAAGGATGGTGTCACGGGACATGAACGGTTTCTGCTTCGGAATAAAACGTGCAAACTGGAAAACTGCATGCTCTTCAGTGCTTTAGATCTTCATCACATCGTTTGGCTGATGCTTATATCCAAAGTGACTTACAATGGAGCTGGAGATTAAAGCCCCAACAGTTACCGATTCACAGCCCCGGGGCCGAACTCACAACCTTCAGATCAGTAATCCAGACCCAAATCACCGAACTGGAGGTTTGATAAACAGTTTTTAAGGAATTTGGTTTGGGGGAAAGAAGATAAATAAATAAATAAATGAATGAATGAATGAACGAAAAGAAAAATCACCAAATGATTCTCCAAAATCTTTTCTTACACTAAACATCACATCTGTTTTTATATGCTATGAGGGAAAAATCAGAGCTTTTAATTTGAATAGATTTGAATATTACACTTTATAATTTTCCAAAAAAAACCCTCTTATATAACCACTTCTCACGTTACATCTTTCAGCTCTAGTTTCATACAGCCACTACATTTAAGAGTTGTGAAATCACTTTAACAAAAAAAAAAAAAAAAAGCCATAACTATTCAATCAAATGCTGCTGTTCCCAAGTAGCGAAAAAAAACCAAGCATGTATGACAGACACTTGTTATTACAGTGAACCATTACCAATAATAAAGAACATAAGAAAATCCACAAGAACAAGTTCAAGCATGATCTGCTCACTTTGAGCTTTTCTCCACAACAGAGACAAACCCGTGGACCGTGGAGACATACCCCCTTTTTGTAGCTCTCTAGCAGTTTTTCAAGCTCTGTTGTCTCTCTGGTCCTCAGGGCAGTGGACAGCGGTACTCTCCTCTCCTCTCTGATGGGAGTTTTCTCCACCTGCTGCCAGCGCTGCTCGATCTCATCCTCCACTTTCTGCTGCCGCTCCGGCGAGGGCGGACAGACGCTGCCCACCGTCGGGTGCACGCTATCCAAGTCCATCCTGCTGGTGTTAGGAGAGGGCTCAAAGGACAAGCTGCCCGTCACACACTCGTACCTCCTCCGCCTCTCCTCCCTCCTCCTGCTGCGGTCGGCGTCGCCGAGCTGAGCCTGGAGAGCGTCGGCTTCATGGGCTCGCTGCTGGGCCAGGGCCTGGGCGATGGGCCTGAATTCGGCCCAGTCAAAGGTTTTGGAGCGCCCTTCACGCCGTCGCTCTCGTGCGCGACTCTTCCTGGGCTCGCGCTCCACAGACGAGGCCTCGGAGGATGGAGAGTCCTGAGTGACGTCGGGTCGTGTGAGACTCTCCAAGGGGCCAAAGGAACCATGTTCATCTGTCAGGCTGGGCAATTTATACACAGACATCAGTACATGGAAATTAATGTCTCGTTACGGTTCCACACACAAAACAAAAGAAATTGATACAGTCAGAAACAAATACTCTCAAGTATAAGATGCATCCCTCTAATTTCTGTCTACTTGGAGAAAAACAATATAAGCATTACTAATTGTATAATTTATACAACAGGTATCAGTACGGTCTACAGAAGGAGGACAGAATTGCCTAGTTCTGTTTTTGTCCTGTTTAGTCATTACATACTGATTGAGAAACGTTATAATTCACCCTCAAAGCAGCTTTTGCTTACCCCATCTAATCTAACAGCCCCAGCCCAGCTACAGGTTTTTTTAACATTGTAATAAACGAATATCGTGGCTACTACAAAAACACTTCACTGTACTTCGCTTCTCTGGGCTTCTTTGTAAAAATGTCAGTACCCGCAAGAGGGCAAAAGTAAATGTCACAATAAAAAAACAACAGACAAAAAGAATTTTGAAAGAAGGCCACATTTCTATCAGCGTATGTCACACATCCTGACCTCGCAACATCGGGCGCTGTGGAAGGTCGAACATTTTTCATGACAGCCTGGATCCAATTGCGGCGTATTCCTGCTGTCATGGCAGAGAGCGTGTGCACTCCCTCCTGGGTCTAAAACAAGATCAGAGGCTTTACACAGTATCTCCGGTCACTTACTCGGAAAGCGTTTGTGAAAAATCCCTAACCCAAACCTTGCTCAAAAAATAACTAATACAATTATAATACATTTACATACATTGTCTTAATATGCTAACCTAATTGTTGACAATAAAACACCGCACAAACAAGAGTCTAAAGAAATAACATATTTGTATTAGTGATGTTTTAATATGAATTTGTTTCATCCAAATATAGTCACTCAAATGTCATTAGTGCCCTAAAAAAAAGGGACAATTATCTAAATTGCAAATACGTCTTTACTTTAAAACTAGCCTGAAGTACTTACCTGCAAGTTAACAAAATTATTCCACTAAAACTTACAAATGTACATCACATGAGATATACTTACATGAATTTGGAAGCCATAGTTGCGCTGAGCTTGGTACTCTGTAACATTATAGCATGTGCTGAGGTCGATTTCACCATCTAGATCTGATGCCTATTAACAAAGATTAAACACAAAAATTATCTAAATTAACAGAACAAAGAAAAAAGTTTTACAAAAAATAAAAAATAAAGCTGCAACATGTACAATGCAATCCAGAAAAAAGCTCCTAGTTTGGGTGGTTCATTCACACCAAAAGGAACACACGGATCACAGGAACATTTACCTCCTCAGCAATCGAGTCCTTATAATATCGCAGGCTGTGGTCCGTCAGCACAAACCAATACTTCTTCCACTGAAAAGGAGGGGAAAAAAGCAAGAGGCTTATCAACTTGGCACAAAGGGACTGAAGGTAAAGCTCACTTGCTTGTGTAGGTACATAAATGCTTCAGAAGACATTTAGCCTGCTTTTAAAGCCCATAATAAGAGCAGAGGGACGGTATAAGCTTTCAACTTTTACCCATTGAAGCAAGACTATCAAAGTGTCGCTGTGCCCTTTCCAAGCTCCAGCCAGCCCTTTTGAGTGTGACGCAACTGAGGCAGCAGCTGTTCCCACCACAGACAGATGCGGAAGAATTTCAAAAACAAAGTAATGAAACCCTTTATATCTATTACAGGGAAAGGAATTAGCCTAACTTAACCCAGGATGTGCTCACACATGTTTAATGGCCACTGCTTGTTTTACAGGTTTGGCAGGGGCTAAAAATGCTGCATAAGTTTAGGCTTCTGATAGAACAGATAAAAGAGGCCTTGGGTTCAATCTCATAAGCTTGATCTTTGCCAACCTTCAAGCTTGAGCATGATGCTGAGCAGTAAGGGGAAAAGAAATAAAAGGTTCGTTAACACAGGAAAAGATAGCATCACCAAGTCACCTGTGTAATGTACACAGGGTGTCCAAAATGTCAGGAACCAAGGGGAATACTGTACGTTGAGCAAAATCCACAAAAGCACGAGACAGAGGTGGGGAAAATGTGTAGACTATAAAAGGTGAACATGTAGAGCATACGTTGAAAATAATAAATGCTAAATTACATGCATTCAGGTTTTACGCTCATTGGTTCCTGACTATTTGGACACCCTGTATACTAACTTAAAGAGGAAAATCCTGAGCGCTGCATTCATTTAAATATCAACGGCGACTATAAACAAAGAGTCTTTAAGACTTTTTAATACATTTATGGGAGATGGAGTCCAATGTAATGGGTTTGGGGGTGCTACATTGGCAATTCGTGTCCATTAACTGCACGTAGCAGGTTTTCACAGGAAAGCGCAAATTAACGTTGAACCCTTTGTTTCATTAATGAGCCCATAAAAGCACAGTGGTACCTCAGTTTTCGTTGACTTCGGTTTTCATCAGTTTTCATCGATTTTTTCCACAAAAAATGTGCCTCGGTTTTCGCTGCTGATTTTGCAAAAACAGCTAATAAACAAAGGCCAGCCCACACGTTTTCCTGCTCAGTGTGGCGTTGTTTCTCGTTGTGAGAGCATTACCCCACGTGTCTAGCCAAACAATTCCATTGCTTTCGGGGGTTTTTTTTTTAATTGATTGACTGCTAATACTACAATTAAATGTAAGTGATTACTGCGTATACAGTACATATTCGGTATAATGAGTTTATTTTGCGTTTATTTTGGAGTGTCTTAGAACGAATTAGTTGGATTTAAATTGATTCGTATGGAAATAACTGCCTCGGTTTTCGTTGGTTTCGGATTTTGCCGACTGTTTTCGGACAGATTACCAACGAAACCGAGGTTCCACTGTACACAAGTTGCAAAATCGCTTTCTTTTGTGCATGAACTATCTGGAAGCTTCCTCTGTATTTATCTGAAGATAATTACAACTTTGTACTTGGCTATACACAATACAGGTCACCCACCTGCCCTTGCTCATCAAGCTTCACCATCCAGCCTTTCTTGAAATTCAGCAAGTCTGGCTGTGAGCAGAAAAGGATCACGGTTATAAAACATCTACAAGAACAATCCAGCTAGTGCAGTTTATGTCTCTCCGTGTTGTCACACACAATGCTACATGCAGGATAAGTTGAATAAGCACCGGGTAGCCGGTGTAACACATTCATTCTGCAACCTTGCACGCGTTATCGCTTTTTTTTTTTTTTAAACTTACTGGAGCAGATGTCTAAAAGAAAACCTTTAACACTACATGATCTTCAAAAGGCATTCCTGCAATGAAAACCAGGACAAACACAAATGGTGTTCTGGTCCCTGGTTTCTTTATATGCTCTTGCACGACAGGTGCGCAAAACTCTCGTCTGACAGATTTGCCAACAGCGTCACAGATTTCCATCAAAAAAAGCAGAACAACACGCAGCATGCATCTAGGTCTCTGCATCTCAGACGTTTGTTGAGTAGAAATAAACACTCCTAAGTGATTCACACAGTGGACGTAAAACTCAAATCAGACAGCTGTGCACCGTGACCAGAAGTGCAGGGTGCAGAGTGTAAAAGAGTATGGACATGTACACAAACACTTAAATTACCACTCATATACGAATAAACAAATGCGCACACACACATGACTAAAACCAGTCATACAGAGTGCCAGACAAAAAAGAAAGAGAGAAACAGACACTGTGCATGTGTGTGTGTGTGTGTGTGTGTGTGTGTGTGTGTGAGAGAGAGAGACTGTGTGTGAATAAGAGAGACAGAGACTGTGTGTGTATGTGAGCGAGAGAGAGAGAGACAGAGACGCTGTGTGAGAGAGAGAGAGAGAGAGAGAGAGAGAGACTGCATGTGTGTATGTGTGTGAGAGAGAGAGAGAGAGAGAGAGACTGCGTGTGTGTATGTGTGTGTGTGAGAGAGAGAGAGAGAGAGAGAGAGAGAAATGAAGCCAAACAGAAGGGATTGGAATGTGTGGTTGAATGCAGGGAGGATATAGAGATGACCTGGGTATGAGAAGGGAGGATGCTACACCCAGCAGCACACACGGGAGGATTAGGGTATCTGTGTTCTCACAATAACAGAAAAATAGATGCCACAAAGAAACAAGTTGGCAATCAGGATTAGTCTGGGTAGATACTAATCAAATTTACCAGTGAAAGCTTATAGAACTTGGAGAGGTACAATCTGTTTCAAGGAAGGCCTAAGAAAACAAGCAGTCTTACAGAATGCATTACAGCACACGTCAACACCTAAACAAAGAACACTTATCAGATAGAGCAGCAGTGCTGAAATATCTCCTACTCCGTCATTCACCCTGCACTGACTCACTCTGATCCTACAAGTAAAACATTCCAAAGCGGCCGTTTGTTGTTTCGTAGAAAACAGGCCTCGTCTCAGAATTCTCGTTGACCTTCAAACTTTGGTGAACAACAAAAGCCTTGTGATTGCGTTCTTTCCGAATCCACGGACTTCACACCCTTGGGTGACGACGTTCTCTCGTATCGACGCTCCCCCTGTCAAAAACCCGTGCTAACAGAGGGGGGGGGAAATGGGGACTTACTGTCATGACTGACTCTGTTGTCCTGCGGTCCAGTGACTTGGCTCTTCTCAGTGGTGGAAGATTGGAGTGGTGGAAGTCCAAACCCTGTGCTGGGTCAAGCTTCTGCTCCTAAAGGAGGGAAAACAGACAGATCTTGTGAAATGTCCAAAAATACCTGACTCTTTCCAGTCCTGAAGCACTTGAAGCAGCATCACAGTAACTCAAAGCTGGTGGACGGTACTGTTTAGAAAGCGGAATACTCCCAACTTATGGAGCTGAAGCTGACTGACAACCCCGGACTTTGACCAATCAGTGCTCACTTCCAGAAAAAAACTGAAAACCTTCACAGCTCAGACCACAACAGCCGGTTCCTTTATCAAAATCGCCATCTTTCCTGAGTAAACACCGTGCGTGAAGCAAACTGTGAAGTAAAAGCAAAGGACGGCCATTTTAAACGGTAAGAAGCGGAACACATCCTGACTCAGCACAAATTGTCCTGTTTTTGATATGCAGCACGTCGTTGACAGTTATACTTAATGCTGCTGTAAAATGTTACTCACCAAGGTTTGCAAGATACAAATAATATGATTTGTGCACAGACTGTTAAACAAATATATGGTGGAAAAGAAAGTCAGTATGCTGACAGGAGAGCAAGCCCTGATTCGGTCCTGTGTGGGAAGACTCGGACATAAGCAAGTTCTGTACCTGTCTGTTGAAGCGCCTTATTTCACTGCGGCCCTGTCTGGCCTCGCTGCGCACCGTCTCTTCAACCTCCATCCTCTCGGCGTTCTCTAGCTCCAGCGCCTCAAGCTTCTCGATCACGTTCGACCGGCCACTGACCACAGAGGATGAGAAGAATGTTGTTCATATTTGTGTGTGCAAACGAATCAAGGAACCTTTTTTGGGGGGGGCGCCAAGTATACGCCAAGTATACGCCAAGTATATACTGATTCGCTTCTGTTACAGACAAAAAATGACTGCCATCTCCATCTCACCAGTGGGGGTTGCATCGAAAAACAAACATTTAAACCTCTGACCTAGAAGATGATTATTATGAATGAGCTACAAATAAATCGGGAAAATGAAGTCATTTCTTCACTTGAAAAACTTCTAAAAACCCAGTGCTTGGTGTTGACTTTTGAATACAAAAAAAAAAAGAAAAAGGAGAAGAAAAAAAAAGATTTTGCCTCCTGACTTTGAAGAGAGGAATTTGGTTTTCATAGCAGCGGGTGGAAATATTAAATTGCTCGTTTTGAATTCTGCCCTTATTTGGGGAATGCACCGCACTGAAGGTCCTCCTTAAAAGGAAGCAAAAAAGAGCCTGTCGGTGAGGTATTTGTCTCACATGACTGCTTTCAGCCTCATTGGCTGCTGGGTATAAAGTGGCACAGTTCCCATAAACCCCAAATTAGCCTAAACCCAAATGGAAGCCATCTCTCTCCACTGGACAGGTTCAGAGTCTTCGAGCACTCTTGCCACTGCGAATAGTTTTCATGAGAAGGAAAATGGGAGGCCTTCTCAACTACAGAGAGGCACGTCAGCATCTTTGTTTGAAATGCTTCGCTTTGAGGCTTTTGACCTCGGAGCTGTGGGAGAGGAGAATCCCAGAAACATGATCCCTATCCAAGAGCACCAGAGCTGTTTATCGCAAACGTGTTTATGTCCAACATAAACAGAAAGAAAAAATTGAGAACTGGGATTGGGAAGTTGCACGCTTTTTAATTGTTCCATCCCGAAAGCTACACTAGCCTTAACACAAAGAGACGTCACGTCTTCCTCATAAGGACTGGGTGGGTTTATCAAGAAGCAGGTTTACAAAGTACATCTGCTATGGGCCTGTATTCGGCACACCTCCCCTTCCATAAAAGGTGCCCTTTGTAGGTATGTTCTTACACACTGCAGCCCATTTCACTGTTGCTAATATTATATATTCTCATACTTGCACTCTGTATATTTAGTGTACATATTTAACATAATTGTGCGCAGTGCTTCCCTTATGCAAGGGGTGGTATATGTTATACAGCATGTAGATATACACCAAAGCCCTAAAATGTCTTGGATTTTGCACGGTGATCAAACATGATACGATTCGGCGAAACACCACCCAAGCACACTGCAGATTATGAACAGAGCAGCATCTCTGTTTTCTTTCGCTCTTCCTCATTATGTAAGGAAACTTGTATGAGAATAACAGTGAAATGCAGCTTAAAGGAGTGCATTTTGACTCGCCGCAGCATCGTGTCCAAGCCTCATAGTCAATTATGAACTTTTCTGATCTTTCTAGAATGTAAGAAACTAAAATAAATGTGACAATATTATTAGGAAGCTGCTGTAGTCAACTAAAAACAGTCCCATGATCTGGGAAAAGTAGTAGTGAACATTTAGCTAGCTTTCTCGGTCACATTAGATAGAAGGTTTGCCGGAAGGTTTCACACAGGGTGTCTGGCTGTCAACAAATATGAACTTGACTGATGTAGCTGTGGTTGAGGAACTGTAAAGGCTCAGGAGCTGTTATTTGTTACATGTTGCTCTGTTTGCCCAGTGTTTCAGAGGCATAAAAAAGAAAAACACAACTGGTTCAAATCTAAATACAGATACTGATCATTGAAGCACTAAACAGATACCGTGGCATTGTGTTACACCTCTAGAAAAGACCAGTGCTGTGTTCCAAGATCAATACTTTCATGAGTACGCTTACACATAGTACACTGTCCGCACTTACTAAGTGTGCAGATTTCAGTAGGTACGTGTTGTTCCAAATCACCCACTCCATGGAAATTCCAATCACGACTGCCGCCGCGGCTCGTCATCCCGCCAAAAATCATCCCTGACTTTGAACAGCGAACAGATTTTTAACCTGGCAATTTTTAAGTTTGCAAAATGACTCCGCTAATGCAGGCTGTGAGGAAAATCCGTTCTGGTAGCCATTTTTATTTTATTTTTCGAGCCGAGTTGGGTCCGCCTCTTCCGCTACGTGGCTAAGATGGCAGACGTTGAGTGCGAAAAGTGTACATTGTTCCACACTCCAAGATTTGACCGTTATGAGGGCACCATCCGGGTCCTTTCAGTACACTTATTTTTGCCGCAATCGTAATGGGAACGCCCTACGTACTCAAACTAAGCATAGTAAGTACAGAAAGTATGGATACTGGAACACAGCACAGATGACACACATGAACTTTCAACTATCTATTTCAGGAGGGACAACCCAAAGATTCGTCTGTAAAAGTAGAAAATACAGCTACAGAGGTGAAAGTTAAAGTTTTCTTTTCTCACCTTCTCTCTGGGCTGAGTACAGCTTCTCTGTCCTGTCTCTCTCTGCGTTTCTCAGGCTTGTTGCGTCCTCGGGGTGGCAAGTGGCTGTCTGTGCTGGCGTCCGAGTCCAGTGAACTGACGGATCCGCTGATGTGCGAGCCGTTAGACAGCAGGCTGCTGCCTGAGGGGAAGGGTTCACTGTGTGCGGGCGACGGACACCGAGGAACACCCCCAAGCATGCCTGCTGTCGGGGACACCATGTCCTGCGCGGGCTGAGACGTACACGGGGGAAAGGAGAACGCACTGCGGTCCACCTCGTCTCCGTTAACAGAGCTCAGGTCTGAACTTCGGCTCACGGGCGCTTCCTCTGCTTAGGACGGAGAAAGAGAGGGGAAATGGATTTCAGATTAATAAGGAAAATTTTTATTCCGTAATCACTACAAGTTGGCAGCCCAAGAGACAAGATGAGTGGAGTCCTTCTTTTTCCCCGCGCACACAGACAAACAGACCTTCCTCACAAGCAGACGAGCGCACGTTTAAAAAAAATACCTTGATTGCTGTCTCAGCTTGTACTGCTTTTTCAACGTCACTGCTTTATTTTAGGTTCTGTCTTGGGACGTCTTTCCATGGAATAAAACTACAGGAGTGTACAGATGTTTGTGTTTCTGTTTCGTCTATTTGTTCTGCATGATGCACACACTAGATGAGTAAACAATCGAGTGTACACAGATCAGGTGGCCTGGTGAAATGTCCAGTTACAGGGATGTCCATGCTTCTATCTCCTGCTATAGACAGAGCCTTCCTTCCTTCCTGCATTCCTCTCCCACCATGTTTAGTAGCTGCAGTTTTTGTTATGGTCATTTAAAGCATGCCACGACTACACAGCAGTGTTTGACGGATTATGGTTGCCAGGCTGTCACTGGTAATTAAAGAAACCAAACCTGCTACAGCCATCTGCGCATAAAAGAGAAACGTATACTGAACATAGATAAGACTTCTTAATTAAAATACATGCGTCTATAAGCATGTTATATAGTGCCTGTGTTATAGCTTAGTTATTAATAATACTAAATATCAGGGAGATGAAAACCACATGCTTGTAAATGCAAGCTAATTTATGGTACTAATAAAGTTATAGATCAGAACGTGGTAAGAAAGTCCTCCGTACCTGCGGGGGTCAGCAGTGAGCCCTGGGGCGTCATGTCTGTAGGGGACCATGCCTGCGACACCTCTGCTTCTCTGCTATGTAGCTCCTCCTGCCATATGATGGAGCTGGAGTCTGGAACCTTCTCCGCCTCAGGGATGCCCGAGCCAGTCACAGCTACCTTGGCTGGACCAGGCTCCTGAGAAAAAGACAATCTTCCTTAACACTCTTAGCACCCTCTCTGCTTTTCCCAACAGCATTTAAGACAGAAATCATAAATAAATCTTCCAGCTTCATGTCCAGCACCAGGTGCTTGGTTCTCACAGAACTCACCTGAGACGTCGCAGGCTCCACCTTGCGCTTTTTCTTTTGATTTTGCTTGTTGGTCCTTGGATAAACCACCAGCTGCTCGCTCCACCTGGTTTAAAAAAAAAAAAAAAGTCACCTTCAGAGAACCTGCGAGTCCTACACTGCTATAACAGTTAGTAAAAATAACCATCACTAACGTGGCATATGCATGCGCGACATACCCGTTGATGATTTCCTTGTTGTCCCCCCGGATGTAGTACTCCTGTTCCGGCGTGATGATGCACAGAGTGTTCTTCTGGCCAGTTTTGGGTTCAGCATCGATCACATCTGTGCACAGGTTCATGTTGACAGTGCCTTGCGGTAGTGTGCTCGGCTGTGAGTGGAAGCAGATGGAAAATGTGATTTTTCCAGTCTAGTTCACAAAGGAAGCACATGTCAGCATTCTTGGCAACCAAACATTTGGGGAGGGGGGGTTAAACGCAAACTGTCACCATCAGATTTCATGTCTGATACAAATTAGTTCTATATAATTGTGCATCTTTCCATGTGGTATAATGGTTTATCATTGGATGCGACTCCATCTTTAAACATCAATACTCCAGAATATTAAGACAGCCATAAAATATGGAAAGAAATCAGTATTTGGGGTTGTTAAACAAATAAGGCACAATTCCATGACTCCAAAATATAATATAACACAATTAAACAATTAGCATGATTTGATGTGCAAGTCTGTCAATAAAACAGCAGTGTTGTGTGTTTATTTATATTTATATATGACTAACTACAATGGGGGAAAAAAGTGTTAAAAATGTTACCATTTTACAATTTTAAGGATTCAGAACATTTAAAAAAAAAAAAAAAAAAAAAATTTTTTTATAAATAAAGTATAATGTCTAAGAAATTTGCTTTTTGTGAAACAATAATGATAATGAAATTTCATCATATCAGCTTCTGGATTCTATTTAACCAGCCTTTAATTTGTCTTCTCACGGTTTTCCCAACACTTTAAAGCATCTTTGGGTATTGAGGAAAGCATTATACAAATTCTTCCTGCTCTTAAGGATACTAAGGAAGCCTTTTCGGAGCCCGGGGCCAGACAAGGGAATACAGGAAGCAACAACGTACAGCCTTAATCTCCGCCTTTGTGTAAAATAAATCTCCCTAATGTGGAGGACCGATCCCAGAAGCAGAATCACCAGTGAACACTTTTAATCTCGTCCCTACAAATAGCGCGCCGTGTGCCCCACATGTCCGTCCTGCACGCTTAGCTGCTAAGAGGCTCAGATTCATGGTGGCGCATCTCTCCCTTTCTGCCCGAGCTGTTATCAGCCATTTTGCGGCCCCTCGATGTAAACCAGGTGCCGTCTGCTCCTGGCTCCTTTTATGGCCATTTTAAGTGGATCTCGCTTTATTAAAAGCCGCCAGCAAATGCCGCCGACTGCCAAATATGGCAGTTACAGCGTGTCACAGCTACAAAACTGCAGCACTGTTTCTGTCTCACCAGACAGACTGCTTCTGAGGAGGACTGGGATTGAAAGAAAAAGAAAAAAAGGAAAAAAAAAAACCTACGTAATGAGACACCAGCAGTTCACAAGAGCCAGAAGTGTACAGTGAATAATAGCACATCACTCAGCACAAAGCTCTGAGAGAACAGGGACTGTAATATCACCTCTCACAAGTGATACCGTGCACCATCATGCAGCAGGAGCTCAGAGCCAACTGGTATGGTAATGTTTAGACGACACCCTTGTCTGATCTTTGCACTCAATGGGGGGTGGCAAAGAGGGTTTTAAGCGGTTTTTAGATAAGAGACGAGCAACAAATCGGAGTTTGCAAAGGTTAAAAATGCAGGGTCTACTGTGTAGCCACACTGTCAGGGTAACAAATGTCTGATTTTTGGCAACGCCACAAAGAGAGCGACTCTTGCCAAGTCTTGCCATTCATACGCTTTACATTAGAGTTCCAAAACAAGGGATCAAATAACACGTGTCTATTGTCTCAGCCTTGGATGACGAGCTGATTATTTTCAGAAGTAATGTTATTTTAAAAAATGAAAAAAACATTCTCACTGACATAGCAAAAACCTCTCTCCTCTGCTTTGAGATAACGAGCTAACTCAAGACGCTAAACGGGACGACGGCTGACGTGTTGGAGGGAAAAAGGCAGACAAATGAGGAAAGTGTGCAAACTAATGCAAACTAGTGAGACTGGCTTGCAGGAGAACAGATTAACCACATGGCATGAAAGATGCACATTAAACAGCATGAATGTGCCTCGACTTGCAGTGCTTTTAATCAAATTGCAGAGTTGAAGGGTGAAAGAAAACAACTGCAGAAGCTTCAGGACACCCCCCGAAATACCTTCAATTTTTTAAACAAACTTTATATATATATATAAAAACAAACAAACAAAAACAAAAACATGAAACAGTAGCATTTAATTTGACACATGGCGCTCGGCAGACGAACAGACTGCATGACTGTTGCATCTACGGGCAGTTTAAGAATAGATGAGCGATGCCCCTCTGCCCCTCTGCCCGTCCATCTTCTCCAGATGATTTGATTTAGGCTTTCTAAACACAGGCTCTGGTTACAGAAATAGGTATTGCGGTTGAGCCTTTGGTGGAATGAGAATCTCCGAGCATTTTTTGCATTTCCAAGTGGTTTCAGGGGGCTAATGTTCTCAGCGTATGGCAACGTCACCATGGCCCTCTTCGCAGTTTCACCAAATAAGGGCATATTGGGGGAACGCAGACTTCACAGTCAGAGCATCTCTCGCTCCCTCTCTCTCTCTCCCCAACAGCCACAATAGTTCACTTCAAGAGCTCAGAGAC
This sequence comes from Chrysichthys cranchii, assembly GCA_030068335.1. NCBI lineage: Eukaryota > Metazoa > Chordata > Actinopteri > Siluriformes > Claroteidae > Chrysichthys > Chrysichthys cranchii. The sequence continues at coordinate 5,656,345 of JAQMCW010000006.1, forward strand.
AAGCCCTTAAACACATGTAATGTTTATAGCTTTCCATGCCGATCTCGATAGATGAAGGACAGGATATGGAAACAAAGAAATGGATAAGTGGGAGTAGAACCCCCCCCCCCCAAAAAAACCCAAAACCCCTCTGTAGCCATTTTCAGACACAGCTTCGGTTAAGATTCAGTTAATCATTTGTTAAATTCATGGAAACTGAATTTAAGGGGAAAACCAGGAAATGTAAGCCGGTCTACATTTCCAGCAAGTATCACAAAACCTATTAGGACGAGGATCGCTAAATGGAGTTGGTTTACCAGCGAAAGCTGGCTGAATACGGCGACGATCAAACTTGCCTTAATGCTTTATGGATCTTTAGGGGTGGATAAATTGGTAACCAAGACAAGATGATCACGTGTCTGGACTATTTCATGTTTTTTTTGTTTTTTTTAATTCATAGTTGCTCGATGGACAAGTGCACAACATGGCCAAACATTTGTGAACACCTGACCATTTTCTTGCACATTCCATTGCAGATGTATTCCCTCTTTTGCACTTAACAACCTCCACTCTTCTATGAAGACTTTTCCACTAGATTTTGGAGGATGGCTGTGGGGATGTGTGATCTTTCAGACACAAGAGCATTAGCGAGGCCAGACTCTGATGCTGGTTGAGGAGGCCTGGTAAGCAGTCATCATTCAAGGCGCTCAGTGGGGTTGAAGTTCTTCCACTGCAACCTTGGCAAACCATGTCCTCGTGGAGTTCGCTTTGTGCACTGGGGAGGGGGGGCCCCATCATGCTGATACACATTTGAGCCTCTTAGTTCTAGTGAAGGGAAACTCTAATTCTAGAGCATACAGAGACGTCCTATACAACCGTGTGCTTCAAATTGTGTATGAACAAACTTCTGCAAGTGTTTGGGAAAGACCCACGTATGAACATGATACGCACAACATCCACAACCCCCTGAGGGATTAATAAGGTTCTATCTATCCAACTATCTATCCATCTAGGTTTAACAGTCAGAAAGAGGAAAAAATCCTAATCCCTACTGACGGTCCCAAAACAAAAGTCTTTATTTGGGATGTACAACATGTACATTCTACGCACATATACTTTCACAAGGTGGATTATTTAGCATAAACAAATGACAACTGATTTTTTTTCTTTTTAAGAAATCAGGAAGAGACCATGACAAATCCAAAACTCTGACTATATCTGAGCAAAATAAAGTTCAACCCAAAGCTGTCACACACAACTCCTGCCAGCACAACAATGAATCACCTTGTGGTTAAACGATGCAGATGCTAGTCATCATTCTGTGTTACATTACACTATACGCAAGCTAGTCGACTGGGTAATCAATTTTAGCCTAATCAAATGGGCGACCAAACCTGGGCTGCACATTACAGCACTCAAGTAATCAAGTTCTGCCTCCCCTCCTTGATATTTATTTTTGGAGCCTCTTGAGATCTCCGTAATTTCAGAACTTCATTTTAATTCCAATTCAGCCTCACACTGCCGACCCGCACGTCCCTGACCTAATTCTCTGGCTTTTCCTGAGGGGTCTCGGCACAGATGAAAAGCAAGCGCAGACAATAGCACTGACAGGATCATCCCTCTACAATTGAAGGAAAAGCTATACTCCTCTGAACTGATGTCACCCAGGCCAGGTGCTGAGGTTACTCCTCCTGGACACGAGTCATCTCACCAACACCTTTCTACAGTTTCTCCTGAAAGAGCACCGCAATGCGAGCCAAGCGGCTCTCCTTCTCACGTCAGAGAATTATTAAACTGGATCTGCAAGACGTACATGCAAACTCGACAAAATCTATTACAGGTTTCCGAATGTTGCAGTGGGGCGTGTGTCGGCCTCACAGGATATATACAAACGCTGCAATCTCTGGTCTGATCAGGCAGCCAGTTTTCACTCATGACACACTGCAGCGAATTACACGGGCTCTCGTCGCCCCTGTGATTGTGCCGCGGGCCACATCACATCCGCCTCCCACCACGCTCCGTCATCCGTGCTCTTTAATGAACAAGACACATCACATGATTCAGTCCATGACCTCAGCAGTTTGAAAAACTGCCCAGTGCTTTATTCGTGGAAAGCGAGTCACCGTGTCATGCGATGTCTGCCAGCACCTTCATAAACAATAAGGGTGTACGAGCACTTACCGACTCATCCAGGGCGAAGCGCAAGCAGCCGTGTTCATACAGGACGAAGAAGCGCCGCTGCCATTTCTACAGGGACAAACAGATCGGTTATAAATGCAGCACTCCAGGACTACTATGACTAAATTTAAACCACGTGGTAAGCTTAGCAGAGCATACGAGGGACAGGAAATGGATTGCATCTTAGTGTGAACCTTGTGCGCAATAGACTTACCCGAGACCTCTGCATTGGATTGTCGAAATCCGTTCCCTCTGGAGCCAAGCACAGCCAGCCGCCATAGATCGGTTTAGCCTGTGAAGACAGGACAAGATATGAAATGACTAAACACTAACAAGAATAGGCAAGCGTTTTTTTTTTAGATAGATAGATAGATAGATAGATAGATAGATAGAGAGATAGAGAGATAGATAGATAGAGAGATAGATGGATAGATAGAACACTTTAGCTAAGCCAGTGATTCCCAACCACTTTGCCGTGGCACGTTAGTGTGCCGTGAGAGATCATCAGGTGTACCGTAGAAAATGATCCTAAATTTCTCCTAATTGGACTGAAAGTGATTATTTACTGCAAATAAATCGTCTTCGTTCATCTGAGCTGACTGCAATCAGTTCATACTGCGATGCCTTCTTCACCAGATCCCAGCACATTTCACAGAATCCCCACATGTAAAAGAAACCAACACAGGACTGTGACGTGGTGTTCTGCGTGTGTTGGTTTAACTGTAAACGTAATGTGTAGGTGCACAATATTACAGAATCGCATGCTGAACCAATAAGTAGCCTCCGAAATCGTACACAGGAAGTGTAAGAATCTTAGCGTTCACGAAGAGAAATTTCCACGCACGTAAAAGTATTTAGTCCTTCCATGTGCTAACTCGGAGTAAATACTTCTCACCTCATAAATGCTATTGCAGTCATACTAATGTGACTTTGCAGTAAAGACTTACACAATGCTAGTATGCACATGTGATAGCCGTGACCGAAACGTGTTTGGCTGTTCTTCAGTTTTTTTTGTTTTCCACTTTGTAAAATCCTGTTTGGGGTTTTTTGTTTTTGAGTCCAAGTCCAACATGTTTAAAACAAACAAACGGTGTAATATTTACATAAAGGCTGCATATTGGATTAGAGTGTGACGTGATGTCAAAATGATTACACTGGCATCGGTGGCCAAACCCATGACAACGACAATCACGTCAAAATCGAGCAAGAACAGAACAAGTCCTCGGCTCGCATTTAGTCTGTGTAACTCAAGAGGGTTGTTTTGCTCCTCGGTGTGATTCACTTAGGCAGGTGAGAACGCAGCGACTGCGCTCGGTCTCAGTCCACGATTGCAGTGAGAAAGTGCAGAAATGTGCACCTGCAGGAGGTGAAACACGCGTGCTGCGTCATGTATTCGGGGTTGCACTGCGGAAACGTGAGCCGTTGTGCATATTAGGTCCGAGAAACGGGGAAAAAAGAAAAAGAAAAACACTGGGCAGACAAAATGTTTACTATGAATTACTTATGCAATTACCTCAGATTATTTAGCATCCTTCCGTGTTTCCCCATGAGTGGTTGTTCTCCCGCACTTCCCTTTAATTATATGCAGCATCAAACTAAACTATTCATCTGCAAAGAGTCAGATTGTAGGTGCAATCGTTGATTCTAACCCAATACGTTTCCATACACTTTTTGTGGAATCCAGCAAACATCTCAGTCCAGTGTTCATACGCAGCCCTGACTCCGTAAACGTCGAAACGAACAAACGGCTCAGCACTACTCTGGCCAATCGGCAACGGGGGCGTTTGTGCTCGTGCACAGGACGGAGAAAATGGGGGTGTCTTGGTTAGTGTTGTTGCCTTGGCAGTGCACATCCAGGAATTTTGAAGGGTAGTTGTATTGCCTTTTAAATAATTCTTTATCCCTTTTAACAGGTATAAATGCACCCACAAATACAAAACCTAAACGCAAGATAGTAGATCAACAGTAACGTCCTTTGCCACACTTTGGTGTCTGTGCAATAGCAGGCGAGTTCTCCAAACAAAATTAAACAAATGCAGCCCTTCGAGATTGCATCAGGTGCTTGTATGTGGAGTATGCAACCTAAAAAAATTCCTAGCAGAAGTTAATCACTTACACAACAGCACTGGCATAATGCAACACCCCCCCCAACCACACACACACCCCCAGAGGAATGTTCAGTCACATGGGAGCCCGTTCAATCAACACGGCTCTAAAAAATGAAAGAAAGGAAAAAAAAAAAAGAAACATGATGTGCAAGGTCTGCAATGAGACGCACTGTGCTGCAGCCATCCTGTATGCTTTCACACTAACTGCAATGAATACAGATGCAGGTGGTGTACTGGGGATATGGTGCAGTGTAGCACGTGAACACTTTCAGTAGATGTTCTTTCCTTTGTCGTTACATATGTCTGAGAATTGTCCCGTCACTTGAACACACTGCCCCAACGCCACATTGAACGCTGTCTGCTGGATGAGGAAGGCCATGGAGGGAGGCACCCTGCAGTGCAGGACCAGACAAGCTCATGTGGCTGCAAGAGCCACGTCAGAAACGCAGAGCGTAATATTAACATTTGGCTAATGGCCTTGAAACTCAATACACTCGCACAAAAATGTAGCCAAGCGTCTCACCTGCGTTTAAACGTGCTGGTACTGGCAAACGTGTGCCGAGAGCTAGCGTTATGCCTCGGCGCAAATTCATTTATATATCATCACGGTACACTTCTTTGGCATGTGTTTGCATGTCTGCTGCTTGTTTTAAATTATTCGTATCGAGTGTGTAATGCACTCTGGTTTACTTCTTAATAAAATGTGCTGCATAAATAATGTTTTCGCCTCCGTGATTAAGGTCAGATAAAAGCGCTTTGCTGTAGCCGACAACACGACGGGCGTCAGGCCATTTAATAAAGCTCACGAAATGAACAGGATCTAAAAAAAGCACTGGGCCTGAGTGCTCCTTTCCTCTTTCGAAAAGGAGGAGGAGAAAGAGGTGGGGGGGGGGGGGGAAGAAGCACAACAAAAGCCAGCTGTGAGTGCCGTGTGTAGTGCTGGTTGATTGGTTTGCCCAGGAGAGCAGCGGCACACCCCTGCACTTTTCCTCCACACATTGACGGCCTGCTTCCTCTCCTGAGCTCCTCTCCTAACCCCGCGGCCCTCCCGCCGGCATCACGCTTAACTTCCAATTTCCTCCCAGCCCCAGGCCGCTCCCAGGGGGGGCCTTTTTCTCCCAGCATCCCCCTCCTTCACCCCTGGATGCACTCTCCGGGTCTCAGCCAACACAGAGCCCGGCCATCCAGTCCCACCCCCCCACCTTTTTTTTTTTTTTTTGCAGACTCCGTTGTTGCATCTGAAGTGGAAGCGACCTTTGGGGGGAAACTCCACTTTCCCAACCCACACTTCCTTTCACAAGCTCTCCTTCCCCCAAAGCCTCCCACAACCCACAGTCCTGCTCCCTGGAGCTGCTAGGATAGCTACAGATAAACAGCGGAGAGTTTACATTGTATTATTTGCTCAGATATAGAATCGGGCATGAAAGACAACAAAACGTATCTGCTGCTACACTGGTGGTTTTGGGAATAGTGGGATTTGTGTTTTCTTTGATTAGGAACTGTTTTTTTGAGTGGGATTTTTTTTTTTTTTTTTTTTAATCAACTATGCAGTCTTGTGTTTCAAAGTCCTGACTAGGACTGTTACAGTTCCACTGTTAGCCATGGTGCATTACTGGACATTTACCTCACCTAGCTCAGGATGCCATCTTTCCTCAGTCACTATGCCCCACAGTCAGCATGAACTTATAGGAAGAACAAACAAACATCGCTCTAAAGTCAGACTGGAATAGTTTCACACTGGAAGACGCACGTCCTGCAGACACTTCCATGCGCATTAGGCGGGTTACGGAGTTCCAGCCTACAGCCATGTTATGGACATGGCAACTTGCTTAACCATAAGACCTACAACAAGTGCTTATAATAAAGGTCAAAAACATGTTTGTATTTTAAGTAGGTGTATGAAGTACATGTGTGACAACTGTATGCACATGATAAAGACACTTTCAGGACTCACGCTTTCACACTGCAGTTCTGACTCTTCATGCCATCTGAAATCATCCCTTGCACTCACTATTATGGCTTGATTTGCAATGTACTGATAACAGACAACACGCTACATGCAACATTCAGGAGACACACGTCTTTGAGTGCACCATGGGGATCACTCTAGCCGACCAAATGCATACTGTCATCAACACGGCTTTGTATTGACTGTGGAGCATCTGTAATCGACTAGCACTGGACCGAATTCGCAACTAGTCAGAAATGTTTTGATTAATTTCCGAGAACTGAGCCACTGACGATAGTCCTGGCTGCGAGGCAAACCGTGATTTATCCCATGTGCTGTTCTACTACGTCAGTTTCTATAGTAAGCTCATTCACAGGGGTTTGCATGATGAACATGACACATAACCCAAGTCTAACAAATGCGCTATTTATCCAAGATAAAGAATCACTAACATGGTAAAGTCTTCTGAAAGGAGACATTTCTGTATCGGTGATGCAATGACTCCGTTACCAGCGCTTTTATCAATACATTTTTTTAATTGACATCCATTACAGATGGGTATGTGCTCTCAAAATACTGAAGCAAAAAGAAAAAGATGGTCCTCTGATAGTGAAGCGCCACTACTGGTGCAAAAAAACACAAGATAATGCAAGTAAATAAGAGAGTACTGGAAAACACTGGCTATAGCATACAGACATACACACACAGTTTTGTTCAAAGATCCAGCAGTGGTTGACTAAGTCCTCAGATTCAATCCAACAACGTTCCAGTCACCAGCACACAGCCATGAGGACGAACCTCAGCTACCTGTACATTACCGCCTTCAAGCCCTGGAGCAAAAATTCAAACATGAAAGGAAACGTGTGGCCATGATGAAATCTGATGTTGAAGATGCACAGTTCAAGAAATCAGAGATGAATCGGAGCGAGAGGTTTAAAAAAAAAAAGGTCAGGTATTAAAGCAAAAAATATATTAGAGCTTATTATTAACTAGTCACATATTTAAGCTAAAAATTAATGGTTGCTTCATCGGCTAGAATGATTTGCCATGCACTCCCTGGAAACGTGACGTCCTTTGGCTTCACTGAGAGACACAGGGACACTCTGTCCCCATCTCATCTCCCCTGTTCCCTCCACTTTCTCACTCCTGCTTAGAGTAGGGTGCCCCATTCCTTGTGAAGATTTACGAGACAACTCCCAGAATGCTTTGCAAACTGAGGCGCAACGTGGTACAGGGCTACCGGTGCGGGGACAGAAGCCCATAAACGTCTGTATCGGTTTTACTAAGAGACATGGGGACACATTCTGGCTTCACTGAGACACGTTTTTCTCGTTTAAGTCAAAATACATGTATGCACACGTGCACTCCAGTGAGAACCGGCAACGAAAAAAAGGACATATTTAGCCTTATTGTGAAGTTTTTGTTTTTAAAGGACATTTTTTGCTTGTCTTTAAAGGACACTTTGGACAGCAATGCAGCGAGTTGGCTTTTTAACCATCATTACATGCTGCGCTGCTTAGAAACCAATTAATTGGGAACAGATGAGCGGACATGTTCCATGAAATCCACTAAAGTCTATAAATCACAAAATAACGCAGTCCCAGTGCTTTAATTAACTTGGACTTCATTCGAAGACAGAGACAAACTTGCTTTAGTTGCATGATTTTTTATTTTTTTTTATTAACAGCAGCTTTAGTCTGAACTCTGCAGTACAGAAATATGTAAATGTCCCTAGTACGTCCGTTTCAGTGATGCGCAGAGAGATTACTTTCTCAGATCTGCCAAGCCCATAAAAGGACTAACGAGCAGTCATGCAGAAGGCAAAGCTAACCACTTTCTATCTATTATTCCCTGTAAGACCTTTTATAAAGTCATGTCTATTATCAGCCAAATCAAACACGCACCGATGGACAGATTTCACATTACTGAATTCGAAACGTTCTCTAGGTTCCTCCAAGTTGGGACTGACTCTGTGTCTTTAAAAATACAAAACTGAGTCGAGAAGTGAGAAAAGGCTAAAATGTTCAGGGATGGCAGCATGGTTTCCAGGTGGCCAGGTAGATAACAGTGGCTATCCATGCCCATTTTAAAGCAAGACGGCACAACACATTCGAGACGTGAGTGAAAAGACACTTACAGCTACCCTTTGATGTTTATACAAGTCTAGTAATACGGCTGTTACATAGACATTTTTCATGTTGAAGTGTGCATACATTTAGTTTGGCCCCTCTGGGTTTCATTATATTTGAGAGATAACATTTTTTTTGCTACACAAAACGTACTAAAAGGGCCGGCTCACCTTTCCCAAAATCCTCTGCGCCAAGCAGTGAGTCACCACTTTCAATGACATGGACATTCCAAAAACAACCTACAATGATCCTGTGGCATCCTTGGCCATAAACCTTAAACTGAAATGTTAAATTAAAAAGATTTTAATCAAAGAAACTAGGTTTTGAAACTTTTTTCAACCGATCCATCCCATTTTTGTATGCTTATCCCAGATGTAGCGGACCTGACCCAGCCTCAGCCGTCACACAGGTGGCCGAGAAGGAAAGAAAAGACGAGGCATACTTTGCTTAAAGCTTTCGTGTATGATGTGTGAACAACGAAAAAGTTCAACATGAGTTTCTAAAATATCACTAAAAGTGAATCGGTGAAGATTACTGCTAGCAGTCACATGATTTAAATTCAAACAATGAATGGAATTGTGGGAATGGTGAGCCAGCCCCTTTCAGTTTAGCAGGTCTGCTTGTTACGTAGCAAACTATTCATGGATATTATTATTATTATTATTATTATTATTATTATTATGCCTTTGACCTCTACAGGGCCTATGCACGAAATCCCTTCTGATGATTTCATCACTCCTGCCATCATGTAATCTACAAGATGAGTCAGGAGTCAGGCGGTGGAAGGGTTAACTACTCCTAATCACACCCAGTCCTCCCTACATGTGCACCACAAGATGCTGACGCTGCTAGACGTCTCCAGTTCTGGTTGAAGTGCTGCTTGGGAAGTGAGTGTGTGCAAGTGTGCGTGTGTGTGCGTGAGAGAGAGAGAGACCAATTAACAGGATGTAACATGCCTTAATGGTCTAAAACTTCCTCTCGTTCATGACTCCCAAGTGTTCAAAGCTTAATGTCTTCATGCAGTCCATTTACTCAAGGCTTAATGTTTCCAAACCGGCCACGTCGACGTAAAAGATGAGACCTCACCGCCTCTTAATGCTCAAGTAAATAGAAGCAGAGGTAGGATTGCCAATTAAGGGCCGAGTTTGAGCGCTCCAGACAGGAGACAGACAGGCCGAAACGTTTTGGAGCACCTGAAAGAAATCTGGAGACGCTCTGTTCAAAGCGGCCTGATCGCTGAAGACCTTGGCAGAAGCCCACCTTTCGCTTGAGGCATTGGTTCTCAAAGCAGACGCAATTTTGGACACAGGCTGCTCCGATTACTCCTCTAAAGGAGACAAATTTGTGCATGGCTGCTGCTTTAATGAAACACAAACACGGCACGGCGTGAGGAATTTCTTGAAGGAAAAGAAAATCAGATGGATTCTGCCGAGACGAAAGCAGAGCGGCGACTGAACTGAACCGAATATTGCTTAAAAAGGAAAAAGGCTGACTGCGGTCATAAGACAGAAAGACTGGCAGGAAAACGTCAAGCTAAAATGCTGACTCTACAGTGGGCTTTCTTAGCACTTCCAAGGCATCCATTCATCATCATAACGGTCTCTAAACTATACATTTATAAGATTCGGGTCAGGGTCCGTCCTGTCTGGCCCCAGCGGCTCCTAATAAGGTTTTTTGTCACCCAAAGCAAGCAAACAAATCTGATTCAGCAGTGTTGACTACGAGCATCTTGAGCGTTTAACTCATTTGGTGAAGCTGAAACACTGAAGGCTGTTTATCTGGCAGCTCTGACAGCTCAGGCTGATATCATTATCTACCCTCTCTAACATGACACAGGAGCTCAGATGGACTCAGGGGACCTCCCGTGAATCATAACCAGGGCGTCTGTGAGATCTTGATCTCTTGAACTCCCCTTTATTAAAGTTAGAAAAAGGTGTTATTGAGTCCGTACTGTTATTAGCCTGTTTGACTTGTACCGTCAACCGAACGGATTTAATTAACCTCAACAGCTCAAAAACAAGTCGACCTGTAAATAACGCCAGCTAGGAGCTTAATGTTTTCTGTCTGTGGAAGCTTCTGGAATAGAAATGTCAGACAATATAATAAACAGCCAAAATACTATAATTAACAAAACAAAAAACAATATTCATGACACAGGCACTCAGAGTGGGTCAAAAGACCAAAATATCTGTTTCTCGAAGGTATTTCTGGAACACACAATATGTATCGCAATACAGTGGTACCTCTGGTCACGGCCATAATTCGTTCCAAAACTCTGGTCGTGACCCAATTTGGCCTAATTTCCCCATTGTATCGTATGTAAATACGATTACTCGGTTCCAGACCCTACGAACTGTATGTAAATATTGTTTTTTTGTTTGTTTGTTTTTTTTTAAAGATTTTTAAGCACAAAAATAGTTAATTATACCATAGACTGCAGAGTGTAATAGCAAAGTAAATGCAAAACCTTGAACAATTCTATATTAGACCTCAACAAAATGTTCGCTGTAAACATTTTTTAATGAGTTTTAAGCACAGAAGGGAAAAAAAAATCAAAGTTTGAACAATCCTTAATTATACAAAAACTTACTGTAAACAACCAAGAAAACTAACCTTGCAGGAGTCGACTTCTGCTGTTCAGGAACTGAGGTGGTGGTTCCTGTACAGCCAACGAACGCACATCTGACAGAGATCGATTAAAACGACACGTGCGTCTGTGTTAGTTGTGCAACACGCAAACACAAAACGAGAAAACACTGGCGCGTACGAAGAGGAAGGGGAAAATGGCCAGGGCTGTGTTTGTTCGGCACCCGATTATGTTGTTGGGACCAGGTGCAAAATTTTGGCGAATTTTTTGGTCGGGAACCGAACTGTTCGTGTTCAGAGAGTGTTCGTGACCAGAGGTTCTAATGTATATAGGTTTGCTCACAAACTGCCAACAATACAATACTGCTGCATTATTATTTTTTTTAATCACCTGCTGCTTTACTTTATGACGACAAATGTATTTTATATTCTAAAAAAATAATTCAATCAATATTTAACACTTACTGTGCTTACACGCACAAAATATTCCCAATAGTCTGTTTTTGCCTTTATTCTGAAAAAAAGAGACAACCTGTGTACATAGCTAATGAAAATGAATCTTCCACTAACATTCTCGTCTACAAGCAGCAGTGAATACTCAGATTAACGTAACGTGGTCTGTGAGTCTCAAACTGCCAGGAAAAAAGTCCAATTGAGATGCATGTTCGAAATGCACGGTATATACGTCCAACAAATGCTCCTAAAACTCGAATAATATCAGCATCTCTCATATCTTCATCACAAAATGTTAAATTGTGAATAAGGCCAAATTTGGAATATCCAAATGGAATATGGTGTATACATGACCCATGTCAAATTCGAATAATGTGTAATATTGGAATATTAGCGTGCATGTAAATATACCGACTAACACTGTTTTAACAATCAAAACAAAGTTGTTCTTATCTGCGATTCTGAACACACAGCTTACCCCAAAGCGACCACACAGATAGGCGCGTTCATGTATCCCAAGCATACAACTGGAAACGTTTTACGTTTTTTGTTACCACAACGCCGCCATGTTTCTCCCGTCCATGAACCTTCATGACATCACCAGTGTACGAAGGTGTACTGAACTCGCACAGAAGGTTACACGTGCAGAAGGCAATCCGATCAACCGTTTACATCCGATGCGGCGTTCATGCGTTTACATGGTCAATGTTTTCTCATCGAAACAGCTTACCCAAAGGTCTACGCCACTTTGTTCGATCCAATCCTCAATGGGAACAGGGCGTTTTCGATCAGTTCGAGCTATTTACATGAAGGACTTTCACCCTGCTCGAGCTTTAATCCAATTACACGGGTCTGCGAAAACTGCGGCTACTGAAAAGGGGGAAAATTTGAAAGAAATCTCCAAAATACCACGTCAGCCGTTTTATGTCTGTTGGTAATTAAATTAAAGCGCTTGAGGAAACTCAGCATACATCACTGAAATGTTCTTGAGAACACTGAAAAGCATATCGTGATCCGATATATTCCTCACAATATCATATGATCACATCGTCAAGCCCTGTCGAGGATGGAAATTATTTTGTAGTTGGGGAGGGGGAATGCACTGAGTTTAAAAAAAAAATAAAAAAAATTGAAAGTTTGCTATGTTCCGATTTAAAGACAAACTGTTGGCCAAGGATCTGTTGGATCATGTTTGCCAAAAACAAAACAAAAGAAACACGAAATAAAAAGCAGATATTTCTTGCATGACAGAAAAATCCATCTTGGATGGACAGCTGAGGACCAGAAACCTTTCCAGATCCAATGAAGCAAAAACCACCAGCTTTTTTCAGATGCACTCAAAACTCATGCATTGATTTAATCTGGCCTCTCTCTCTCACTCACACACTCACTCACACACACACACAGCAGAGGAATGATGGACAGGCCATAGTGCACACTGAGGACCAGCAGGACTGAGGCGATAACTCACGGTGTGTGTGTGTTTACCTGGTTGAGGTCTGGGTCGGTCAGCAGATGCAGCTCCCGCGGCTTGAAGCAGTTCTGACATTTGCTTTTGTTGAAAATATTCGCCTGGAATTTCCTACAAGGGTTTTCTTTTGCAGCAGACATTGTTTGCTTGTTTCTTTCTTTCTTTGTTTTACAGCTTATCTAAGCCAATGTCCTGACCACGACAAATTAAACGACGACGAAGAAGCAGCAGCAGCTCGGTTTGTGTTTCTTCACATCCAGGAGCCGAGCCTCCAAACCATGACCCCAAAGCACTTGATCCAGCAGACTGGCTTTCTTGTTTTGTTTTTTATAAATTTTAGTATTTTTTTTCCTATTCAGCCTTGTTCCCGTCCAAACATTCAGGACGTAAGCTATAAACTCGACTTTCTGTTGAAACCCAGGCGGGGTTAGCCAGCCATCCAGCCAGCCCGCTAGTTACCTCTGGGCTGAAGGCGGCTGTTCAGTCCATGGCCTGGCAGCACAAAGCCGACCCCGAGGGATTAGCGAGCTGCTCGGATCAATACTGTTAGCTACCGGCCGAGCAGCAAACCAAACAGTTTCTAAATACACTTTCGCGTGTTCAACCATCAGCTAAAGATATCGTATCTGTATGTATGCATAAATAAATCCCACTCTGTAAGAGAGAAGAAAGGAAAACGGGGGAAAAGGGAAAAGAAACGAGTGGTGAGGTAGAATTTCAATTCTGACCACAAATCCTCCTCGCTAGCTCCGAAGTTTAGCGTCCGCCGTTGCTTCGCTAGCTAGCCGCGTTATCCGTTAGCTAACAGGCTAATGATAGCTCTCCTAGCAGCCTAATGGCCGAATCCCAACTTCCAGTCCGGCATGATCCCGCTTGAGCCGCCGCCGCAACCGCATGTTTTCCAACTCGCGCTACGGTTTCAACATAACGTTATGCCCTAACGCGATACGGCTATATGTACGCCTGAGCTCCGAGCGCCGTCGGTTTGCTGTATTCCCACGGCTACCAGGCGACGCGCCTGCCTGTGTTTCTCCCTCTTTAGGGCTGGTGAGAGGAGGTCGCTCCCTGTGGAGGGAGTCAGGGGAGGGGGCAGTTCACACACTCGGGCTGGAATTTCACTCAATCTCGCGAGATCTCCCTGCAACCTCAGACGAGTTATTTTCTTTCCCAAACCGTTTTGTTTCAACAGTACGCGTCCTGATTGGCCAGTCGTATTATTTCCTGCGTTAGGATTGGGTGAATTCTTGTCCACGTGACGTCGTGTAGCGCGTATGAATACAGGTGGTGAAAAAAGGAAGAAACGATACCGCAGAAAAGGATGAACTGTGGTTCTCCTGAGGTATCCTTAATCATCTGTGTGTGCTCTTTAAATTCCGCCATATTCACAATAACTACAACGCGAAAAAACACACCAGAGATTGTTTATTTAGGCCTTAGACCATTGGGGTCTGTTTTATTACTATTTTTGGGTGTGGAGCTGCAATTAAACACAACTAAATTAAACTTTAGTTTTAGAATTAAACTCACAGTGATGCACAATTTGAGCTCACAATATGGAGACTTCTCCTTACTCTCAGAAATGTAACCAATGGTACCACACAGTACATATCATTGTCTCTGTGTAGGTACTGTCAAGGAGTGGTCTAATTGCGCACCTTAAACTAGTCTTTAAAGGTAAAAGATATACACTGAAGGTACAAAAGGTGTACCTTCGATGGGACCACTCAATAATAGAACATACAGTATGGTACAGATATTTCTTAATATACATTCTCAAAATGGAGCTTTCTCCTTGTGCATGAAACTGATTGGTTGAATTCAATGAGGAGTACATTCATGGTTTTGTGCTCTTTCTCTCTCTCTATATATATATATATATCTCACTGAGAGCAAGGGAAAAAATAAAATGCAGTATTTATAAAATAAGTTTGTTAATTACCAATTTTATTTTTCAACAAATAGTGGTCATACGTCATTTCCGTTTCAAACGTGAAAAGAATTTTATATATTTAGATCAAAGTTTTCTTAAATAATGACTTACCAAATAGGTGTTTACTTCTTTTCAGTCTCAGTAAAATAACTCTCACACAAATAATAACAATTCCTAAAGACGATATAAAAACGGCGTCCACAAACGAAGTGATTAGTTAAAATGTAAGCGCTACTTGCGCTAGGTATGCTGTTTCCGGTCATACGCACGTATAATATGTTCTGTGGTCATACGTCATTTCCATTTCAAACACGAAAAGAATTTTATATAGAGAGAGATTGAATACACACTTATGTTGCATGAGAAACCATTTGTGCTCAGTTTGGTTGTCATCCACACATGCCTAAGCTGGGCTAGTTTGCACAACACACTTGAAAACGACCTGACTCAGCCATATGCTATTAAAAGACCCCAGATCCTAACAGGCTGTCTGTGGTGCCAGACAGAGTGAGAGCCTGGGGTCTGTCAATGGACGAGGAGGAAGAAAGGATTTAAAGCTGGTTACCTAACAGGAAAACCTCTGACTTTTCCACTGGGGGCTTAACTCCTCACACACACTGTAAGTGGACTGAAAATGAGATTACAGCTTTGTGTGTGTACCTGTGTGTGTGTGTGTGTGTGTGTGTGTGTGTGTGTGTGTGTGTGTGTGTGTGTGTGTGTGTGTGTGTGTTT
>JAQMCW010000006.1:5677749-5690175 GCA_030068335.1 Chrysichthys cranchii
TTCATATTTCCTATTATTAGTTGTATTGATCATTATCCAACATTAATTATTTTCCAACGTTCCAACATTAATTTCCAACCAACCCCATCAAGATGAGAGCTTCTGTGAGCTTTGAGTCCATTGGTCTATTTTCATCTAACATGGCCCTCATTATGACTTGTTCCACCCATTATAATGGTTTCTGGTTTACATCTCTCTGGTGGCTGCTGTCTGTTTTTCCTGTTGAAGACCTTTCCACCCAAATTGGTGTTGCTGGACTTCAGTGATATAGACAACATAGAGGATGTAATTACAGAGATCAGCGAGTGCTACGGCTATGTGGATGTGCTCATATGTAACAGCAGCATGAAGGTCAAAGCCCCAGTACAGAACCTTTCACTGGAGATGGACAAAATCATCATGGACGTCAACTACTTTGGGCCCATCACCTTGGCAAAGGGTATGAGTGTTAGAACCTAAATTCTACTTATCCAATAAGGCACAATTTTATATGTCTGTTAGAATGATCTTTTCATGTGACTAGGTATTCTACCGTTAATGATTGCCAGGAGAACAGGTCATTTCCTTATCGTCAACAGCATCCAAGGGAGACTTGCTATCCCATTTCGCACCTCCTGTAAGATTTAAATATTGTCTCTTAACTTAAATATGATAATATAGTACGGACGTCTCAGAGAAATAAACACTGTTACTAAAACCTTTCCCAAATGACACTTAATGACACTTAAAGTTGCTCTTGTCATGCTACACACCTCGATCAGGTACGTTTTACTGAGTTAATGTTGTTTTTCGCGTGTTTGAGATGCGGCCTCCAAGCACGCAGTGCAGGCTTTCTTTGACTGTCTGAGAGCAGAAGTGGAGGAGTATGGCATCTCTGTCAGTACAATCAACCACACGTTCATCAACGCTACAGCCCAGGAAGCCACCCCCTCCCAGTCTCAGCCCACCAACGCCCTGTGGGCATGTGAGTAATTACACACCACTACACAAAAACACGCAAATGACAAAGTGGCACGACCATTCCGGGTTACATTTCCTACAGAGTCTGAACCAGTATATGCAGGTTTTTCTACATACCTGTGAAAAATAGGCCAGAATAGCATCACCAATTTGTTAACATGTTTTAATATGACAGGAATTATTCATTGTGACATGCAATGTAATCCAAGTGGAATGCATTATAATCCCATCACAAAGATAAGCAGTTAGAACCCTGTTCATGGACTCAGAAGTCCCTGATTGTGTATTTTTAACCAAGAAAACTAACTCAAACTACTCATTTGTTTAATCTATTTTTTTTTTTCAATTTCTACATGTTATAAAATACCATTCCATTCATTCATGTGTGAGTATTCATGATTTGAAGAATGGAAATGCCTATCCGTTCTCAATTCCCAACAACTAGCCAGTTAGTTAACTGTTAGCGGGCTAGCTCTTGCTTGTGACAGACACCAGTGGGATTTTAGTCTTTGTATACTCTCACTGACTTATTAAACAGTGGCCAAACCTATCAAAATATACCAAAAACAGATTTTGTCCATCACTAAATTAGCTAAGTGAGCTACATTAGTTAGCTAGCCTAGCAAATAAGGTTCCCAGTATCATGTTAGCCTGTTTGCATTGGTACATTTGAGATGATTGGACCAAAACTGTGCTAGTATGTAATGTTGCCTAATTGTCTAATAATGAACAGATAAATCATGTACTGATGCTAACTTTTAAACAGTTGTCTGATAATAGGACTGTTAAACTGTTAAAGCATCCTAGTTTTAGTCATTTTCCTCAGCAATCTGCTAGTTGTGGGGAAAATAATGCCACCTGGCTAGCTACAAAAATAATTCACTCTCCATATGTTTCCTTGGTTTCCTTGGTTCCGAGTGTACCTGTGTGTCTTTGATTTTTAATAAAATAATTAGACGGCTGATGTACAGTACCTTTAACTCTAAAACAGGGGTGGGGAAACCATGGACGGCCGGTGTGGGTGCAGGTTTTTGGGATGACCTTTTTATCAGAGATTAAAAAAGATGCCCAAAAAACCTGCACCCACACCAACTTGCCAAGGCTCACCCCTGCTCTAAAGCTTACCACATGTACATGGTACACATTATGGCTCCGTTTATGTTCCCTTGATGGTACGACTCCGACCACAAGGAAAAGTAGAGTCTGATACCTTGATTTTTGACAGTGCATGCCTGCAGTGCCTAATCAACAGTTGTAATATCATCATCACCGTAAAAACAAGAGAGGAAGCTTTTGGGAGGTACCAAACATTAATGCATGGCATGTTTGAGGAGCCATAGTTCAATATTTTCCCTGCCTCACCTCAGTGCTCTCCTTTTCTAGACATTTTAAGCAAGGTAACCACTCATGGTGTGAGTCCTAAAGCCCTGGCAGGTGAGATTGTGCGAGTGGTGAACCGGAGGAGGAGAGAGGTGCTCCTAGCGCACCCCATCCCCTGGACTGCTCTCTACATCCGCTCACTCATGCCCAGCTTCTTCTTTTCTGTGGTAGCAGCGGGGGTGAAGGACGCGGCTATGAATCAGCAGCTGAAATAGATCCATACATCACATGCTAGTGATCACATGACTGAGCAACTTGTGTTGTTCCTTTAACAATGTGTTTTGAGTTATAATTCTCACACTGACGTATGACCTCTGATGTAATCACACTGATGAATTGCAGGAGGACGTTTTAGAGCTTAGTCTGAGCTTTGACCTATTTCCTTTTCTTTTGGCTGGTCATCACACATCACATGCACTGTAGTATCTGCCCTAAATATTTTGGCATGCGCTAGATTTTCCATTATTTTTGCAATGAGTAATAGCAGTATATGGCATGGTGTGAGGAGAATAGGTTTTGGGCTCATATTCTGTCACACTTTTAAACACGAAGTGTTTTCATGCTTGTCTTCTATGTCTTCTAGCTCATTTGTTTCTGGAGAGTTTGATCAATAACACCCCCCCCCACCACACACACACACTTCAGTCTAATATTTGCCTTCAGCTGCCTGCTGACATGGGAGCAGTCTAACTGGTGAAGACAAGCTGTTTCACCTTCAGCTCCCACAAGACAAAACACATATCACACAATTGCAGAATCCTCCAGATGGCGCAATTGGCCTTTTATGCTGCAACAGAGGGACAATCACATTACTGCCACCTACTGAAGACTGCTCACTAAGAACCAGTTCAGAAACAATACACACTATGCTTTACTTTGTGTTGTCATATGATCCTTGTGACATGCTTTCTTTCATGCAATAATAATAATAATAAAAAAAACCCAATAAAGTTTAGGTGTTTTATGTTTTGAACTCTTTGCATATATTCATTCAGCACACACTTTAAAACAAATCATCCTTAGGCAATTTGAAATCAGCTTGAAACAAATCAACAGAGTGAGATCAAATCCAGTCCAAGCATAAAGCTGAGCAGTTGAGTTAAAGATTTCACTTTGGGGTAAAGGAGGTGCTATAAGTACGTATAGGAATATTTTCACACAGGGATATTCTTCAATGTGCATACTGTAAAAACCAGTGCTAGCTAGTGTAACTACTTACCTCTGTCCCATCCTATCCTGTAGTCTCCTCTGCTGCCATCAAGCAGCACATAGGGTGTCAAGCGATCCCCATGGGGCTCGGTTGACATTTCCATAGCCAAAGCAGATTTTACAGGGTGAGGTCGCTAGCCCCACAACTCACAACTCCTCCCCTAACTCAGAGCTCGGGATCACACACACACACGTGTATACGCATGTGCACCCACACCTATGGGCAATTTAGAGTAGACTAATCTGCATTGTCTTTGGACAGTGGGAAGAAACCAAAGTACCTGGAGGAAACCTAAGCAAGCACAGAGAGAACATGCAAACTCCACACAGAATAACACCCAGGTCGACCTGTTAATCAAACCCAGAACCTTCCTGCTGTGAGACGCCCATATTTACCTGTGTAGGTTATATTTATTGTTATCAGTACTAAAGATTAAATAAAGACTAGTGATGAGGAGGATGTTTGTCTTCACTGTAGGTTTGGAGGCAGAAAGTCAATACAAGAGGAGCTGCTTGTGTGACTTATAAAGTGTTACCATTGCATTACTCACTCATTCACTCATCTTCTGCTACTTAATCCTGGTCAGGGTCGTGGGAGGAAGCTGGAGCCAATCCCAACTGACTTTGGGCGATAGGCGAGTAACACCCTGGGCAGGTGGCCAATCCATTGCAGGGCCAAAACACAGAAACAGACAACCATTCACATTCACATTTACACCTACGGGTAATTTAGACAAGCCTATTAGCCTAATCGCCTCTGTGCAAGTCTTTGGACTGTGGGAGGAAACTGGAGTACCCAGAGGAAACCCATGCGGACACAGGGAGACCATGCAAACTCCTAACCACTTCACCATTGTGCCGCCCCCGTTGCATTATATTCCATCACATTTTAGTGAATATCCCAAAAAGTAGGATTGCATGGTTAAGGGGAAAAAACAACACCCCAAATGTTGGTCACTTCTAATTTAACAGTGATCACTTAGTGATAACTTGTTATGTTTGCGAGCATTTCATTAAGGATAAGGACCATGTGGGCCACTGTTCTGAAGAGATAACTTGCCAGTGTATCATATGTTTCACAAACCAGCATGTCAGCTCTTTTGTATTCAGCTCACATACACAGCGTGGTTTTACACGTAAGGCATCATCAGCCTTATACTAATAATGAAATGATTGGCCTCTGTACCAGAACTACTGATCTCAAGCCTAGGATCATTGTAACTAGTATGTCAGCACTTTTAACAAATTGCAGCTTAAATATGTCATGCAAGTGCCAAAAATGGCGCTGAACAGAACTCGTGAGAAAGTTACCCATCAGCCCCTGAACATCATGTGACTTGGTCACATGCTTCACAGCACCCATGAGCCATATTAATTAGCTATCCCTCTGAATGAGCACGTCTGTCTTTGGTTTTGCTTTAATTAGTCACACTATTTAAGTTCCAGTTTTTGTGCACCATTTTGTCAAGCTTATCTTCTATTTACCCTGTGCCATGGTTTGCCTTGCTCCATGCACATGATGTTTTTATGCTCATGCTCACAGGCTTGTTTTCTTTGTTAGCTTATTAATGGGATCGGTATATTGTGGGACAGCCAAGTAACTCACTACAAAATGGATTAGGCTTCAAAATGGACTTGTCCAGCTCCACATTGCTTGGAGGATCTGATTTTAATTTTTGCCAATGCTGCCTTAACATCAGTCTGTAGTGCATTCAGTGCTGTTGCTGTTGCTGTGCTCCTGCTTTACACTCTAATCTTCAGTGTGCTTTGATGGTGGGCTACCAGCGTTCTCTGCTGAAGTGGGTCTGTGTCCAGTAAAAGCACATCAGGGTCTGTGTCTATATGTGAGATGACTGTACTGGACTCCCTTAAGCTCGGTACTGAAATGTATTGTAGTTTTAGCTCTGTGGATCCATGTGAGTGGTGGTTGCATCCTAGTAAAGTCACACACTCTTCCTCTTCCATGGGAATGTTCAACAGAGTATTCTGTCTTTAGTACCTGTCATTAAAACACAGCCAAAGACATTCACTGCCCCCCCCCCCGCCCCAAAGCAGGCTCTGCAGCCTTAGAATTGCTGTCGCTCTCTGACGAATTAACAGTAGCAATATTAGCAAAAAAAAAATGGGGGAAAGGATTAGAGTGCAATACTCAATGTATTTAAAACCTACTGATGTGGCCTACTTTATCTTTTGCATTTTCACTAAAGGGAAACTTTGATTTAAATGGAAAATGTTTCTGATGTGGCTTTTGATTCTAACGTGGAAGTATGAGGTGTTAAAATAGAAACTGTTTTGAGAGAAAATGTTGCAGTGTTTCAGGAAATATCTCTTAGCAGCTGAGAAAACTGCAAACCACTGCAAACCAAGGGGGTTGTTCAAAAGAGTGCTTTTCATATGCTGTGTGTTTTGAGATGCATAGCGTGTGTAAGTTCTTACTAGTGAGGAAAAAAAAGCTAATATAAAAAATAAACATCCCCAGCCACCATGGTTACTCTAATGTTTATTATATTATATGTTAAAATGCTCACCAAAATTTCTGCAATTTCCTGTATACTAAGCCTCCAAAACAGGAAACTATTTTAACAGTATTGGTCACACATTGCTTTTGGCTTTGGCATATATTTGAGATTTTTTTTCCTTTTTTTTTCTTCTTCCCTTTCTGTCAGTTCTTGCTGACGATGAGGTCCCGATATGTCTCTCTGAGACATCTAGAGATCTCAGAGTTCTCATTTCTATGCCAGATGGTGACCAATCCTCTCCTGGCCGCACACTCATACCTACGGGCAGTTTAGGGTAGCCAATTCGCCTAACGTGCATGTCTTTGGACTGTAGGGGAAACCAGAGCACCTGGAGGAAACCCACTTGGACCCGAACCTCCATGGAGTGCTAGCGCAGTGTTTACTAGTCTTACGTAATTTTACATAAAGTTATATGGACTACAGTACATCACCAACTGTACATTATCCTCATTCCTGTATGTCTTTAATCAGAGATACATAGCTCTATTGACTATATTAAAATACAGTTTCGATTCAGTCTGTCTACCAGTAGTGAAGACATTGTAAACTTTGACAAAAGATTATGCTCACCAACTGAGTCGAAGGCAAGTCATCTTCCTTTTCCTATTAAATCAACTCTTCAGGTCAAACCGTAAGGTAAGTTCCCATAACTCACAGGAGCGGGCTAGTCTATTGTAAAGTCTGAAAGAGGACTGTATTCACTTTCCACGTCCTACTTTGAAATTAGTCATGGTAGGTGTCCCCCCCTGTTGCTTAGCCAGGAAGCTTGACCAGTTTATTGGTTACCTGTATATTTCAGGGGATGACATTGGGCAGCATTGCCTCCTTACAGGTCCCAGTTCCCCAGTTCCCCAGTTTGATCTTGAGCATGGGTTACTCAAGAATCTCATGGCTTACACCCAGGTTAAAAACATTCTGTAAGGAAAAATAGTTATGTTAAATTGCCTCTAGGTGAGGGTGTATTCCCACATCACGCCCAGTGTTTCCGAACTGGGATAGGCGCATTCCTATTTCTAATTGGCTTTGTTTGTCTTTGACACACATTGTTTTATTAGTGTTTTGAGACAGTTAGACAGTAGTCTATGCGGGACATTTTAATCTGATAGCATGCCGGCACCGGAGTATATTTCTGAGAATTGTGTGTAAGCAATTAGGTAAAGCTGTAATTAACTTAATGGGAAAAACAAAACAAATTTCCCTTAATTACTGAATGTATCTAATTGCTATCTACATAATTAGATAATTAGATACAATACCATTAGACTCTCACTCTCTCTTTGTGTTTCTCCACTCAATGTATATAATATTTGAGACAGGAAATAGTTTACTTTTACAAAGTATTTTTCTTTTTGCAAAATAATTTCAAAAGAAAAAAAACCCTCGAAATCGATTTGTCGCCTACACGAGCACAATGATTTATAGAATTGATAATGAAATAATAAACATGCAAGGATGCAGGCTGTTTCTCTCTTTCTCCCCCTCTCTCTCTATCTCTCTCTCTCACACACACGCGCACACACACACACACACACACACACACACACACACACACACACACACACACACACACACACACACACCCAGGCGTGCTGAAGTGTAATGAATGAAGTGTGCTATTGTTATGTAAATTCTGGAGAGTGAAGCATGCACGGCTCGACGGTGAGGTCCAGCTGGCCGCCGTGGGGTTTCATCCATCAGGTCAGTCAGCCTTGGCAGATCTGACCCTGCTTTCACAAACCCGCCTAACTAAGGGCTGCATGATTTATGCCAATTTATTAATACCTTCAATGTAAGCGTTAACACCTGACTCTGAAATGATGTCTTTAGTGAGACATGTGAAATTGTATGTGTACACAGTGATTCCATATATGGCATGTTTGTGAAGGATTTGTAAGTTGTGTAGTAAACCTCTCAATTTATTATTTACTTTTTCAATTTACAGCATTTTATCCAAGCACTAATAGTGAACGCAGGACTTTATGGGTGGTTTCATGATTGCTGCACTTGTGGTGAAACCTTTCAACACTGAATCTAAGAAAACATCTAATTATACACTCAATAAATATTGTTTCATCTCAGAAAACAACGCCTCATTTCACATGGTTTATCCGATGTCAATGTCTTAGGCTTTTAGTATAAAATTAGCAAATAAACAAAATGTTGTTAATTAACATTCATAATAAAGGCCTGGCGACATCTAATGATGTTGTAAGCATGGTGGTGCAGTGGTAAGCACCGTCCCCTCACAGCCAGAAGGTGTCAGGTTCAATCCCTGGTTCGAGCAGGGTGCCTTCCTTTGTGGAGTTTGCATGTTCTCTCTGTGCCTGTGTGGGTTTCCTCTGGGTGCTCCGGTTTCCTCCCACAGTCCAAAGACATGTGGATAAGGTCGACTGGCTATTCTGAGAGTGTGTATACTGAGTTGTTTGTCTCCATGTTGGAATAGATTAGAGATCTGCTCCGCAGGGATTGTCTCCAGCTGACTCACAACCCTGAGAAGCGGTATAGATAACGCATGGACGGAACAGGATTGTAGCTGAAAGTCAACTCATCAGTCAATATCACTGAAAACCAAGAAAATAAATCAGAGAAAATACTTTTCTTTTTCCCACGAGCATCAGGAAATCTGGGACGATGCAACTTCCTGCTGACCACATGAATATTCCATTAGTGTTTGGGAACACTATGTTAAAATGTAATGTAAACAGCCTATAATGGATGACATTTCAGACTTGAGATGTTAAATGGATTCATGTGAACAACTTTTAAGCTTTTCATTACATTACTGTCACTTGGCAGATGCCCTTATCCAAAGCGACTTACATTTTTATCTCATTTATACAACTGAGCTTTTGAACTTAAGGGCCTTGCTCAAGGGCCCAACAGTGGTAGCTTGGCAGTGTTTGGATTTGAACTCCCGACCTTCCGATCAGTAGTCCAGTGTCTTAACCACTTGAGCTGCCCCCTACCCCCTACCCCTTTCACTGAGTCTATTTCTGAAAAAAAAAAAAAAAGAAGTTATATGCTGAAAGTTTGTATGGTGGGCAAAAGGTTTGTATTAATGTTTCCAATTATTTATATGAAAAATACACGTAAGTTCTGATGAAGGATGTTTTATCCTATGTTTAAAATGTTTTTTTCGCATTTACCTCACATCCATATTCAGAAATGTAATGTCAGTGGGACAAAAATGTGCACTGAATCATCTGTGTAGTTAAAGTAGGACTATATATCTGGACTAATACTAGATGTGTATCCAATATGTAGGGTTCAGTTGATTGAAACCAACTGAAGGACCTTCTCTTACCATCTCTTTCCGAGCATGTATTAGAACATACCATGGCCGTCAGGTGTCCTTAGCGTACTTCCAAGAACTTATATTCATACATCTTCCTTTCTTCTTCTTTGAGGTTCTTCTGGATTCATGCTGTCATTTGTAACACAAAATGCAAAAGGTGCTTTGTCTGAAGCGGCGCTACACGGCGTCTCTATAGAGGTGTGTCGTGCCCCAACCCCAAAAAAAAAGGTATAAAGGTCTCATTCTAAGCTTAGTAAAGCACAACGATTCATAGTTACAGGTAATTGTGCACTAATGAAAACATGCATATGAATATATTATATTATATTATATTATGTTATATTACATTATATTATATTATATTATATTATATTATATTATATTATATCCTATTATATTATATTATTCTTCCATTTCTGGTAATATCTCCTCCTAAATCCTACCCAGTGGACTTTCAAATTCAAACAGTTGAATCAAATGAGTCTCAACAGTATTAAATTAACACTTGCTAACAGAGGGAAAGGAACGGTACCAATGTGTTCAGTCTCACAATGTAGACGGATATTCCCATTGTTAACAATAGATTGTCTTGCAAATTTATGACTGGAGTGATTAATGCAAAAACATATCTGCGAAAAGCACATGACACATGGATATTTTGGTTTGTCAGCAAATGTTAGTCGTCCATGATGATGAAGTCTAATGGTATACACTAATATAAACCTTGCTTTTGCTCTTCTCTCATGTAAAACTAAACCAGTATAACCTTTAAGAAATGCTCTCTGGTGTAATGGTCCTTACGTAATATCATTCATATAATCCTTAATATAAACATTTTCAAACCTCAATCTAGTACAAGTGGTTTTCTTTTTGAACCGTGAGTCCTGTATGCAGTCTGGGATAAATGGGCTCCTTAAAAAGCGCTGAGTAGTTGATTGTATGTGTGTGGAGTGATGGAGTTGGAGGGGCAGGAATGACTAATGCTGAAACTACCATGGAGGGATAGATTTTATCACCGGCAGGCGCTCATATGAGAATGTGGGCACTTTTTTTTTAATATGTAAGTGCTACACTTATTGACAGTGCAGTGATTTACAGGAGTTATGCTGCATAAAGCCTAATGGTTCCTTTGCTCTGGGAACGTGAACATCCAATTTCAGCCCCTAAATCAGGCCCAGTGGGAGATTACGCACCTGCCTGCATGTCCCACCTTGAAGATAGAAACACTGACAATGCTACATTGCTTTTTTCTTTGTTTTGTTTTTGGGTTTTTGGGGTTTTTTTTTCCCTTTTCGATTGATTGTTCTGAAAAGCACACACAGTGTAGTATAGATATGGTTTCTATTTGTTTTCGAAAAACAAAAGTAGACATGTCATACATGGCATAGTAAGGACACGTTCATCACGAGAGCATTAGAGCAAAACACATCTAATGGGTTTCAATTTTGCAGAACTGCTCTAGTTTCAAACCACAGCTGAGAACTTAATCGTAAGGATGGATTTTCAATTAATCTTTGTAAACTCCTTTGTCTTTGTGAGAATGAAAGGATGATGATTCTGGGTTTTGAAAATCACCCATACCTCTCGGGTATATTTATCACACACACCATGTAGAAAGTTTAATATGCATTTTTTTCTCGGGGATCTAGCACGAGGAACACAATGAGCCCTTGAAGAATTCATTTCGATTATGACAGCAGCTGCTGCAATTCAACTCGCTGTTACTCTTGCATGTGTCATTAGACCTGCGTTAATGATCGTGCACTAATTATTGTGATTAATTGCCTTAATGAGCCGACATTATGACTGAGATGACAGGCGGCCTAATCGCTCCATTTGGACAGAGACGATCTACCTACCGTGTGTCCTTCCGCAGAGCCTCGCAAATGGTGCTACGTTTCCTCGTGTTTGCTTGCGAGATTCACAGTCTGTCAGACAAGTGAATTATGTGCTCCAATGAGCTGTGTTGTTTAGATTCCATGAAGATGCTAATGTAATGGCATGACTTAAACAATTTGTAGCGTAAAAAGACATAAATGATGTAGATTTCCGATTCTTCCGCTTAATATTTATACAATATAAACTCCAGAGGAAATGAAATAATAATAATGGAATTCATATTAAATCCTAACACTGAAGAATATTTAATTGGGCAGTTGCTGCCGTGCTATACCACCAATAAGATTTTTTTTTTTACATGAATCAATTTTAATGTGTTATATAGGTGTAATAAAAAAGATTTACATAACGTATTAGTCAAATCCCTCCCTGAATCTATAGCTTTTTATCTTATCTAAAACTGTCCTCCTGTGTTACTAAGTAAATACTGAAAAAGCATGACAAGCTATAGGGAAATGGACTAATCTTTATGCACAAATTACTTCAGGAAGAGATCCTTTGTAAATCCGCTGATAGCACAATAAAGGGGATTTGCTTTTATTTTTTTTACTCCATTAATCCAACACAGGATCCGATTGTGGTTGTGGCAGGTCAGGGGAGGACAGCTGTACTAGACAGATGTGTTGGGTTTTTTTGTGTTTTGGTTTTTTTTTGGAATATCTTGCCAGGCATTTCTGGCAGAGAGCCATTCCAGATTGTACTCAGACCTTTTACACATTACACATAACATAATTAATGGTTGATGCTCAAATGCCCAGACTGCATACAATCCATACAATGACTACAACTCACCTGCCATGAGATGGCCACCACTCCACTATGATGAGATCATTTTTCAGCCATGATCTTGGCCAGAGTTTGTTGGGCCATTTTATAAACCAAAGATTTAAAAGTTATACAAATGTGAGCATAGCGTACACCTGATTTTGTTTTAATGAAATGCAAATTCGACAACTAAACCAAGAGTTCCCAAAATTTTAGACCCCACTGACCTCAAATGAACATTATGGATTTACTATGATTCCAGGCTTTAACCACACGGCATGTTTTTCCCCCCAGATTTATAATTGAGGAATTATTGCCCGGTAAAAAAAATATATATATATTTTAATGTATTAAAAATGTACTGTAAGTTTATGTAGTACATTTGTAGTACATTTTTAT
>JAQMCW010000006.1:5695001-5707602 GCA_030068335.1 Chrysichthys cranchii
TATATGCACTTATGGATATGTTTATTGATTAATAAGCCTTTAATTGGACATTATGTATTGTAAAGTTGTTAAAAGCGCTATACAAATAAAATTGAATTGAATAATACAGCCAGGAGTCTTCTTGGGAATGATGCAACAAATTTTTCACACCTGGATTTGGGGATTTTCTGCCAGTCTTCTGTGCAAATCTTGATTTGAAAGCCCGCATGTTGTTCTTATGCACACTTGAGCGAGACTCCAGCTATATTGATTGTTAGTTAGTGTAAATGAAAATGTCTACAAATAGACACATTAATACAAACGTATTTAGTAACAGAGATACAATGAAACCTAACTCATACACAACATCATGGCATCCAACTTTGCTTTATGGGCAAATTGTAATAATGCATGAGTTGTACTGTATATTTGGTATATTTCTTAAAAAATCAATTTCTCCTCAATTTGGTCACCTCCTATTGCCATTTCCCCCCCACCTGCTAGCTCTTCTCTATCACATGACATCTACCAACCGGGAAAGCTGAATGAAACGGTGAAGCCTTACACATGCTTTTTGCACTGCTGCTCCTGCTGCAATGTACCACAAACTGAGGAACGTGCTAACTGCTCTGTGCTGCATACATGAGCGCAAACGCACCCATGATTGGCTACTGTTTTTGTGATTGACAGAGGAAAGAGAATATGTGATCCCTCCCACTCAGAGAGCATGACCAGTTTTGCTCCTTTAGCCCCTTGCCATGGATGGCTGCGGCGTTGCTGGGGGGTTCAAACTTCATGCCGCTT
This sequence comes from Chrysichthys cranchii, assembly GCA_030068335.1. Taxonomy (NCBI): domain Eukaryota; kingdom Metazoa; phylum Chordata; class Actinopteri; order Siluriformes; family Claroteidae; genus Chrysichthys; species Chrysichthys cranchii. The sequence continues at coordinate 5,695,785 of JAQMCW010000006.1, forward strand.
CCTGGTGATATTATCTTAAGATTGGGTGAACACTTTTTTTTGTCTCACCACTCATAAACCAGCATTTTACAACACAATATTAACTTAAACTCATGTTTACCATATAGTTACACTCCCAAAGTCTTGAAATAGTAATGGTAAAATTTCAGCGATGTCCTGCAACACAAAGAATGCAGTACAAAGACTGCCACTCCTACGTATGAAATTATACGCATAAAATATATAATACATATGAAAGATACAGTCTGCATGTAGACTATACATATATAATTATGTTACATATGACATAAGGTGATCTACATATGTTATAAAAAAAATTCTCTCTACAACAGGCACCTTTGGGGTTAGATTAGAGAACAAAATGTCATTCAAATGGTAAAAATGAATCTTGTATGCAAAGACGGCATGTCACAAAGAGCTGTCTGACAAGCGAAACATGTCAGATGGCCTCACGCTCTTTTCAGGATCACTGATCCGAAACCTGTAATGGGCTGGAGCATGAAAAAACATGACTCAGAAACAGTGCAGGAGAACAAAAAGCCTGAGTTGAGTCCTGACCATGGCCTTATTTAAAGGCCTGGGTATACTGTCTTACTGGCAGAAAAAAAAGAGAGATGTGTGAGGTTGTAAAATGATCACAGATACATCATGAGATCTTCAGGTATTCCCAAAGTAAATAAATTGAAATACGGAGCGACTGATTGAGATTTATATTTATTCATACTGTATTCATAGTGAAAACATGAGCTTTCTTTCATGGAATTTGCAGGATTTGTCTCTGATTCCATCAGATAATGTCATTTAACAAAGTGATATAAAACACAACCCAGAATGGGATAATCAAATACAAGTCAGAGCTTTTATCAATAGTGTTTGGATAATGGGGAGACGTCTGATGTCCATTAGGGTCAGACAGCATATGTCACAGTTCAGTCAGATGGTGCTTTAGTCTCAGAGGGAATATACCATCTACATCTGGCCTGCACACACGCGCTTCTATATAGACTGATGGAAGGCGTGGATAGGAGGGGATTGGGGGGCTGGAATGGGGGAATCCTAGGAAAACCGGGTTTAAGCCTGGAAAAGGTTTCTGATTTATGTACAAACGTATATTAATAATAAAACAAGGCATATCGACCAGCATATAGAGGCAGCTCATCGTCTCTTAATTGGTAATATGAGTGCCTTTTAAGGAAATAAAATGAATTCAAAAAGTGATCAAAAGCAATGCTTCATGATTTCATTTCAGTTGGCCATCTTTCATAATGTGACCAAGAAAACTGGGCGTTGTGTATTTGTAAACTCTCGAACAATGTTTAATCAGCATAGGCGTAGGGTAAGGAGGAAAGCTGGGCTGCTCCACCGAGCTTTTGCTATAAATCAATCATTAAAAGTAAACATAATGAGGCATGTTTACCTTCAGCTGTGTGACCAGGGTGTTGATTACGTCCATTAAAAACACTGACTCCATTGCCCCTGAGACAGTCTAAATGAAAAGGGTCATCAGCCTTCAGCTATCTGGTCAGAGGGCAACGGCAGAGGAGCACCAATTAAGCAACACATTATCAACGATCTGTTTGAGCTAAAGGCCTGGATGTACCTGAACTTGTCAAATAAATTGTACTTATTTTATGGTTTTAATCATTATTGCATAAATGATCTCTTTCACACTGAGAAATATCTACAACACGGCTGGCCAGTTCAACTTGTCATGAAGGAGAGTGCATTAGGCTTGCACTTCTTGCAATCTTTTTTTCTCACCAGAGACAACTCGTACATTAGTGATAAGAAAGCTGGTGGTTCAGTTCCCTGAAGGGGAATCAAGATATTTTGATGGTCTATTGCCTAGCTGCCAATATCTTTGGCCATCTAATGCAATGGCATCATCTCCATTTTGTGGTCAGGGCTAGTGGGGCATAGATGCACAATTCAAGTGTATCTTTGAATTGATTGGAATAAAGATATAATGCATTTGATCTGAAGTCTGATGCTGGTGCTGCTTCCTCTGCTCTCGGTAATGCATTGCTATTACATAGGTTTATTATTTCACCACAAACCGATACTCCTCTCTTTCTCTTTCACTAAAAGCTAGCATGAGTGCAGGATGAGCTCAATAAGCTGTATACTCGCAGGTCAGAGGGTGTGCTAATCCAAGGAAATAGATTTAATCCTTTTTTTTTTTAAACCTACATTAGGTTCTTCACCCAACCAGCCAGACCTGTATTTCTCCCTAGGTATAATTTATTGTTAAAGAATGATACATCGATACTTCTCTTAGTAAAATGTCCGAGTTCATTTAGAGAGCAATTGGTCATTTATTTACCTCCCAGTCTTGAGCAAACTCAAGTCCATATATTGTATGAGACACATATGCTGAGAGCCATAATATGTAACGACGGATTCTACTTGGTATTTTTTCATTATTCAGTAAAACACATTTTAAACACAGAGCTGTTCAAACAACTCTTAAAATCCAAGCAGGAGGATACAGGAAGAGGTTTCTGGCAGGATATTAAACGCCACAAGGAAGGTGAACGCAACGGACTCCCAGCACTTATCTCAAAACTCACTAATCCCAGGAACAAATGTATACAGATTTGTCTGGGATTAACCACGTTATCATGTTTTACCCCATGGTACCCCTGCCAAAATGATCTGTAATCTCCACAATTTACTGCAGCTTTATTAAACAATGACACAAGATGCGTTCTGGCTTGCGAGGAATCAGGTCGGCCTTTCAGCAGGTAGTAATCTCTGTGGCGCTCTCGCTGATCCGACCACATGAACCTGTTTTTGTGGCTAAACCTCTCTGGAGTGGGGAGACTGGATGAGAAAACACTCTTGCACAAAGGGATTATGTTAATTTATTGGACTCATGGATGTGAGCTGTCTGTGAAGCCTCAGTTCTCAATTCTCATTACTCCTGGTTGCCTTTGAGACAAGGTGTAAGACCAGGTTGTCGTGCGATTGTAGATCATCCTCGTCTTCTTCTAATCTCCGCTTTGGGCTTCAACTGGGTATAAATAACTTAATTACATCTGACTGGAGAATGGAGATGTCATGTCATGTTGGTGGTGCAGCTGATTAGCATCGCCCTAAACAATTAGCCCAACGTCTGGCCATCAGACTAGCAGCAGGAGTGCAACACAAAGAAGGGGTTCAGAACAAAAGCAACGTAGCATTGACCCGAGGAGAAATAAATGCAGTCTTGCTACAGAAATACAATAAATCCAATGAACCAGTCCTTGGAGACTCACTGATTCATATCAACAATCAAGCAACAGCTATGAGAGAAAATAAACTCTGGTAACTTACAAATGGCTCCCAATATGAACTGTCCAAGATACCATTATGAAATTTGTTATCCTATTAAAATTTCATATCTTATTAAAATTCCCATGCATTAAATATAGAATAACATTCAGCATGGCTTGCTGTTATGAAAGAGTAATTCATGTGGGGGTGATGCCAATAAGACCAAGTCAAGAAGTGATTCATTCCTTGCATACCGTGCCGTTTGCCTACGTTATTATTCTTTTTCATTTATTAAACCAGGACATGCCATACATATTATTGGTTTATTGATATGCTTAATGTTGGGAAATGTCTGTGCAACAAATTCATTTCTGTTATCATTTGCGTTTTCGGAACAATAAGGCTGGTCCGTTTCCTCACCAGCCTGTTTTCTCTTTCATAAAGTTAATAAGACAAAAAAAAAAAAATGCTGCTTGTCATGTTGCCAAGAAACTGCAATGCCTTGATTCCTGAGGACTTTCTTGGAGGAAAAATTAAGTTACAGCTTTACCTCTGACTATTATAAAGTGCCGAGACTGGAGACTCCTTCTATAAATTTTAAATAAATATCTTACCAACAGCCATATCAACGATTACATACATTTTCCCATAAATTTGGCGCGTCCGTTCCCTTACTATTTTTAAATGTAGTCTGAAGAACTCTTTATAAATGCAATTAGTACAAAAGCTTGATACATTTTGAGCAATCAATTAAAAACATGTATAGAAATGAATAATTTCATGCAGACCAAATATATGTAGGTTATCCAGAGTATTTAATCTATTACAAATACATTTCATTCCCTTATTATCACAAGTACCTCTAAAAGGAAACTAATAGTTTACCTGGCATCTAGTGTATGTCCCTGCAAGTGTACTTGACAAGGTGTCCATATGAAATTCAAACTAGTGCATCTATGACGGTTTTAGTTTGATTTACTATTATCAAAGGGTGACCCGGAGATCACCTCTGAATAAGTATACCGTACATTACACTTGCAGGAACCAAACATCTGACTAAACATTTAAAATGTATAAGCATGAAATAATGAAGATAATGCATCACATGTCTTTTCTCAGCCAGATATTTTACAACCTGGCCTCTTCCTTAAAGCCTGTCAACCCATAAAAGTTATCTGCCATAGCATAATGGGGGAAGTGAGAAAAGTAAGTATGATTTATCGCACAGACCACACACATTTAAAGACGGCAGCAAATACTGCCTTGGCATGTTTTTTTATTTAATTAATTAGAATTACATTAGGGTGAAATGGTGGTGTGGTGGTTAACACTGTCGCCTCACATCAAGAAGGTCATGTGTTCGATCCCCGGGGTCAACATGGGCGCCTTTCTGTGTGGAGTTTGCATGTTCTTCCTGTGTTGGCGTGGGTTTCCTCCGGGTTCTCCAGTTTCCTCCCACAGTCCAAAGACATGTACAGAGGGAATTAGGCTAATTGGCTACTCTAAATTGGCTGTAGGTGTGAATATGTGTGTGAATGTTTGTCTGTCTCTGTGTGTCGCCCTGTGGTGGATTGGTGACCTTCCCAGGGTGTACCCCACGTCTCGCACGCAGTCAGCTGGGATTGGCTCCAGCCCCCCCCCCAAAGTTTCATTTATTCATCTTCAGTAAGAGCTTGGCCTGATTCAAGGTATGCCAAGAGCCGTTCCCCTTTGTGCTTTATTTATTTATTTATTTATTTATTTATTTATTTATTTATTTATTTATTTATTAATTAATTAGGGGTTTTTGTGTTTTCTTTTTACATAAATAAAAAAAAAAGTCTTCTGCATCACAGAGTCAGTAGAAAAGAGTGGGACAGGTAGAAATGTGTGTACAAAAGAGTAAGATTTTTTTTTAGATTTTGAAATATTTACTTTCTAAAATAATAAACGGTTAGAGAGAAAGTAACACATTAACCATCAGGTCAAACATTTGTGCTGTTTGCAAATGCTAACACACATGGGCTTTACGTAGTCCTGTTTGCATTTCTGTTCAGTCTTTTTTAGCTCTGGAGTAATGTTGATTCGTTTCACTGAGTACTCTACCAACTGTGTATGCTAGAAATGAAAATACAGCCAATTTACTTGACTTGACATGAGATCATGTTTCAGATTAAAACTGTCATATAATGAAGCCTGTCTGGTTTTATCTGCAGAAACAGATCCAAGTGTGATAGCCAAAATCTCCCGAAGAATAGTTTCAGATCTCTCAGATGCTGATTGCACCAAATATTGATTTGATTTAGTATAAAACTGTTTACTGGTCTTTATAATCAATATTTTATATGTAGAAATGTTTTTGTTTCATTATTCTACAAGACGCTGTTTTTTTTGGTTTTTTTTGCAGAATGTACGTCCGTTTACAATTTCTGTCATTTTCTGTCCCGGAGATGCAATTTCCTACTCATTAAGGCTATCTGATAGATAGACGGCTATTTAAGCTGTATTATCCATCTGTATATGTCCTTCCTCGCACATTACTCGAGTCATCTGGGCTGCCCTGAAGCATTAGCTCCAACTCAAGATGTCAGATTCTGACAAAACACAAGGATCAGACAACACCGCAAGAACAGAAGACACTCAGTAATGTATGAGCTGTCTTAAATATTCATGAGGAAGAGCAAGACATGTGCTTCTCCGCTCATTGCTAATGTGTTTTACCTATTGCGTGTTACCCAATTAGAGATATGTCTCCTAATGATCCTTGCTGATTCTTTCTTATGTGAATTCTGAGGGTATTAACCGAAAAACAGCAACTTCTTTAATAGTCTGCTTAAACTGCCATCTTATTTCTACAACTCCACATTGTTTTAATCCCTTCTCCAAGGCTGAGATAATGCAATGCACCGCACAAAGCACAGTGTTCTGCTTTAATAAGAAGACTGCTCAAAGCAAAATGCGTAGGCTGAATAGAGGAAAAGTTCTAATTGAAATGTAACACTCCCTGCTCCTTATATTGTACTGTTGGACAGCCCCATCTTTCACAAGATTAACTGTCTGCATCCGTAATCTTGTTGCCTACTGGTGCATACACCAATGCTGGAAAGAGAGAAAACACAACCTGGGAAAAGGAGTGTTACCTTGCATCATGTGCAGCTTCCAGAGAATAAAATCATCAGCAGGAAGGATGACGGGCACCATCTTAAAACACGGACTGTAGCCGCACAGATATCGTATAGCACAAATAAAGCCTTAGTGCTCATTAGGGTTTCATAAAAACATTACTTTGACCCTCGTAGGAAATAAATCACCTGTGCCACTTACTGGCCCTGACCTCGGGGTCACGCTTTAATAGGTGGATACTTCATCATCCAACAATCTGCTCTTGTCCTGCACACAAAAGACACCCAACTGCTCAGGTGACCTTGTTCCATGATCCTTAGAAACTACTTTCATTGAAAAAAATATACAGGAAAATTCATTTTGGCGCACAGCTCAGCTGCACTCTGAGCTGTTTTAAGTAGGAATTCTTAAAAGGTAATGAACACAGCTGCTGTTCAATGCTCAAAACAGGTAATTGGTTATCATTCATCTCCAAGGAGATCAACCACCAATGATCTTCCAGACAACATGCCTACATCCAGTCGTTTTGTGAATCATATCATACTTAGCAGCCTTCATTGCAAATTATTATGTTTTCCAGGAACCATATCTTTCCTGTCAAAATATCATCACATAATGCACATCACCCCTTTCTCTACGCCCATGTCATTCTACAAAGCCAGCAAGTGTGCTTACAGCCATCTGAAAATTTGATTTATAGATTTCATATAACATCAAAGCATTGCAAAATGTACAAATGCTATATAATATAATCATAGAAAGGCAATAAAATGCTCTGTGGGTGATACTAGGTTTATGTAGCACATATCATCACTATTAGGAAGTGGATACATGTGACCTTTTGACCCTGGTCTGGTCACATCTGGTCCCTGAGAATGGAAACGAAAACAGATCACAACCTACAGCAGGCGGACTCACCACCAGTGGTCATGCAATTTCCAGGGTGTCCGTAAAGTCTGGACACATAGGATAATCGGATATTTTCCATTTAATTCAACTGTTTTGTAATTTTGCCAAACGCATCAACATTTGCATTGCAGATGATGGAAATCATATTGAAGATGTTCTTTGAATAAAAAGTTGTATTCATATTGAAGATGTTGTTTGAAGTTGTATTTTTTTCCCCTATGTGTCCAGACTTTACGGACACCCTGTATTATATGCACTGTATGTATTACATATGAAGTCGTACAGAATCATAAACATTGTGTCACTATAGAACATTTCTGAGATCGATAGAGGTATTAGATATTTGGTTTATGGATATTATCATTAATTCCTGTAAAGACTATACTGTAATTTTGGTCTTTTTACCAAAAAAAAGTCTGTGAAGATGAATGTTGATGAATGCAGAAATACAGGATAGAGATCTGGATAAGAATGACTGAATAACTGTTTTGAGTGACAACTAAATGATACACAATGCAGGAACTACATTCTTGACATGTTCCAGATGACTATTCATATAAGGGGTTTTTGATTTTGTAAGAAATAATTTAACAAACATCATCATTTCCATGATCTAACAAACCATCACTCTGGTCAAAAACCAACCAGCCAACCAACCAACCCACCAACCAGTGTGAAGCACTGTTGGTGTTATTTCAGCTCTATATACAAATATAACTGTTAGTGTCAATTCAATACATTTGGTGTTCATTTGGAACTATTAGTGTTAATTCAGTACTGTAAGTGTTAATTTGGAAGTAATAATTCATAATTATTAATTCACTATTGTGCATGTTTATTCATTCACTTCAGCACTGTAGGTGTTAAATTCAGTATTGCAGGTTAAATTCAATACTGAAGGAGATAACTTGATATTGTAGGTGTGTGGTGAGAAAATTGAGATCCTAATTCAGAACTATTAGTGTCAGTTGAATGCTTTAGATGATAATTCAGAACTACTCATGGAAATTCAGCACTGTATGTATTATGTGTTAATTCAGTACTGCAGGTGTTAATTTAAAACTATTAGGGTTAATTCAACTATGTATGTGTTAAATCAGTACTGTAGGTGTTGTTGTAAATCTGTTAGTGTCAATTCAGTACTGTGGGAGTAAATTCAGTAATTTAGGTGTTCACTAATTTAAAACTATTTGTGTTAATTTAGTATTGCACTGTATGTTCACTCAAAACTATCAGTGTTAATCCAGCACTGTATGCTAATAGGTTTTAATTGAGAATTTCTGGTTAGTACTGTAGGTGTTCAGTACTGTAGGTGTTCATTCAGAACTAATAATGTTAATCCAGTACTGTAGGTATATCATTACTGTAGCTGTTAACTGAGAACTATTAGCATTACTTTAGTACTGTCGGTATCCAATTAGAACAATTAGCGCAAATTAAGGACTGTAGGTGTTAAATTCAATGATGTACATGCTCCAGAACTGGAGATGTGAGTTTTATTTCAATATTGTATTTGTTAATTCACTATTGTAGGTGTTAATTTAAAATTATTAGTGTCAATTCAGTATTGCAGGTTTTAATTCAGTAGCATGTGTTATTTTAAAACTATTTACTGTTTTGTTCAGTACTGTAGGTGTTCATTCAAATCTATTAGTCTTAATTCAGTACTGTTTGTGTCATGTCAGTACTGTAGGTGTTAAATGAGGACTATTAGTGTTAATTCAGTACTAGGTGTATATTCAGAACTATTCAGTACTGTTGGTGTTAAATGAAGACTATTAGTGTTAATTCAGTACTAGGTGTTTATTCAGAACTATTCAGTACTGTAAGTGTTCATTCAAATCTATTAGTGTCAATTCAGTACTGTTTGTGTCATGTCAATACTGTAGGTGTTAAATGAAGACTATTAGTGTTAATTCAGGACTAGGTGTTTATTCAGAACTATTCAGTACTGTAGGTGTTAAATGAGGACTGTCAGTGTTAATTCAGTACTAGGTGTTTATTTAGAACTATTCAGTACTGTAGGTGTTAAATGAGGACTGTTAGTGTTAATTCAATACTACGTCTTCATTCAGAACTATTAGTGCTAATTCAGTACTGTTGGTGATCTTACCAGTCTATATAGTAGACCTATAGTAGTAGTTTGTGGCTTGATTTATTTAATGGATAAACAAAAACACCAACAAATCTCGGGAGGCAGCATAACAAAAAACTTTAATTGCATGCACACCCTGGCCACATAGCATACTCCACACACTCCCTGCTTTTGTCCTGAATGTTTTAAGTAGGCTTACGGTGGAGATGAAACACGCCTTCAGCTGCCACCCTCCAATCAAAGGGAGCGTTAAGATGCGCTCGCGTCAAAGGAGTGCAGCACAAGGAGAGGAAATTCCCCGGGGAAAGTCACCGAGAGAGAGAGAGAGAGAGAGAGAGAGAGAGAAACACACGTCACTCTGCACGAGCGCTGTGATCTTATTTATTGTCATTCAGTCTAAATGATTGTTATTCTGTTTTTGTGTTTGGCGCGCGAGCGTTGACGCGCGGAGGTCAGACATGGAGCCGGACACACTGCGCTCCTCTCGGCGGCGTTCACTTCCACGGCGCTTTAAAGTTACACCGGTAACTTCTTGAACACAATGGCGTGCTGCAGTCTCCCTTCAGAGGGATGGCAAGCTCTCCGGACCCTTGGAGACTCGCGTCCAAACTTGTAGCCATGCTGTGGGTCGGTGCGCTGTGCGCTTTCCTGCTCTGCTTTCTGCGCTGCTGCGAGTCCGAAGTGACGCAAAGTTTCAGTTTAAGTGCCGCCGAGGCGCCGCTCGGACCGGGACGCTACGGTGAGGGCAGCGGGACGGGGAGTGTGGGCGCAGACCCGAGGAGGAGGAAGAGGAGCGCGGAGGTGGACGGCTCGGTGAAGGAGAGGGACTGGAGGGGCGCGCGCAGGCTGCCGCACGCGCTCATCATCGGCGTGAAGAAAGGCGGCACGCGCGCGCTGCTCGAGTTCCTGAGGCTTCACCCGGACATCCGCGCGCTCGGAACCGAACCGCACTTCTTCGACCGTCACTACGCACGCGGCCTCACCTGGTACAGGTAAGAGAGAGAGAGAGAGAGAGAGAGAGAGAGAGAGGTTGGACTTGAATTAATAGGCAAACTTTTAGGGCCACCAGGCGACTAGTTAAGATTACAGTAGAATAAATGCTTACATTATCGAATTCACTCAGGCAATGATGACTCGTCTGATTGTCCAGTTACCCACCCAAGGGTACATTGGGAGGGTAGAAGGTTATAAACAAGGTGTTAGGGCTTGGAGTTACGGGTAAAGTTTTAGACCAGATGTGACTAGGGGTAGGTAGAAGGTTATAGACTGGGGGTTAGGGGTTAGATGGAGTTTTAGACATTGGGTGGGCAGAAGATTTTAGGCTTGGGGTAGGTAGAAGGTTTTGGTTGAGAAGAAGGTCTTAGAGATTTACTAGGTAGAATGTTTTCGACATGGGGTAGGTAGACTATATTAGACATGGGGTAGGTAGACTATATTAGACATGGGGTAGAATATTTTAGACATGGGGTAGGTAGAATGTTTTAGACATGGGGTAGGTAGATTGTTTTCGACATGGGGTAGGTAGACTGTATTAGACATGGGGTAGAATATTTTAGACATGGGGTAGGTAGAATGTTTTAGACATGGGGTAGGTAGATTGTATTAGACATGGAGTAGGTAGACTGTATTAGACATGGCGTAGAATATTTTAGACATGGGGTAGGTAGATTGTTTTCGACATGGGGTAGGTAGATTGTATTAGACATGGGGTAGGTAGATTGTATTAGACATGGGGTAGGTACAATGTTTTAGACATGGGGTAGGTAGACTGTATTAGACATGGCGTAGAATATTTTAGACATGGGGTAGGTAGAATGTATTAGACATGGGGTAGGAAGATTGTTTTCGACATGGGGTAGGTAGATTGTATTAGACATGGGGTAGGTAGATTGTTTTAGACATGGGGTAGGTAGAATGTATTAGACATGGGGTAGGTAGAATGTATTAGACATGGGGTAGGTATAGACTGTATTAGACATGGGGTAGGTAGAATGTATTAGACATGGGGTAGGTATAGACTGTATTAGACATGGGGTAGGTAGACTGTATTAGACATGAGGTAGGTAGAATGTATTAGACATGGGGTTGGTATAGACTGTATTAGACATGGGGTAGGTAGACTGTATTAGACATGAGGTAGGTAGAATGTATTAGACATGGGGTAGGTAGAATGTTTTAGACATGGGGTAGGTAGAATGTTTTAGACATGGGGTAGGTAGATTGTATTAGACATGGGGTAGAATGTTTTAGACATGGGGTAGAATATTTTAGACATGGGGTAGATAGATTGTATTAGATAGACATGGGGTAGGTAGAATGTTTTAGACATGGGGTGGGTAGAATGTTTTAGACATGGGGTAGGTAGAATGTATTAGACATGGGGTAGGTAGAATGTTTTAGACATGGGGTAGGTAGATTGTATTAGACATGGGGTAGAATATTTTAGACATGGGGTAG
>JAQMCW010000006.1:5707702-5722202 GCA_030068335.1 Chrysichthys cranchii
GGGTAGAATGCATTGGACATGGGGTAGGTAGAATGTTTTAGACATGGGTTGGGTAGAATGCATTGGACATGGGGTAGGTAGAATGTTTTAGACATGGCGTAGGTAGAATGCATTGGACATGGGGTAGGTAGAATGTTTTAGACCTGGCGTAGGTAGAATGCATTGGACATGGGGTAGGTAGAAGGATTTGGACGTGAAGAGGGTGGAAGGTTTTAGATTTGGGGGAGAAGTTTCTAGGCATGGAGTAGGTACAAGGCTATAGACAAATGATAGGTAGGAGGTTTTGGACAAGGCGTGAGTAGGAGGTTTTGGACAAGGGGAGTGTACAAGTTTTGATACATAGGCAGAAAGTTTTAAATAAATTACATTTCAGTTACATATACAGTACTCTATGCGTTTGCATTTATTTAAAACACCTTTGCACTTACTGCATCAGGTACAGGACACAAGTTTTTTCCCAGAATCCCTGAGTTGCATTTATGGTGCACAATTAATAGTCATTCACTGTACTGACTGTAGAGTTACCATACAGGTTCGGATCAACGAGGCAGTTAGTTAAACTACTACAACAAGTGATCATCTGCAGTGATTAATTCATTGATCCATGAAATCGCCTAGGACTAATAGTACAGTAGAATTGTCAGAGATGTGATTGGATCCTGGCGTTGGGGTGGCTAGGCTTCATTTCAAGGCTGGCATCTGCCCTGATTTATTGTAAGGGTTAATTCAACACTAAAGCTGTCAATTGATCCCTTTAAACACTTTTTAAGAGATTTTGTTCTAGCTTGAAAGTTACAATTCTGAGTCAGTTGAAACTCACTTAGTGATTTAACACAAGCACATGTGATCATTTGCATTAAACGGGAAAAGTGTGACTGTCCATGTGTAGGTTTTTCTTGCCAGTGAACAGTATAACTGTTTTATTCAACATGGTATGGATCTGATTAGAGTGTCAGTATTGGTTCAGCACTGTAGGTGTTAATTAAACACTGCTGGTGTTTCTTCAACATTGTGCATTCTCCTGTGCACAGCAGGCCTGTATGCAGGGCCAAGTTCTAACCATGCTTTGGTTGAACAGAGAAACAGCACCCAAGACTCGAGCATGTGAGCCAAACTCTGATCATGTATATGAGGTGTCCAGCAGAGTTTGGTAATATTCCTGCTCTTACACCATTCGAATGCCCAGGTTTTGGAGGTGTGTAAGAACAGGAGAATCACTGCCGAGCTCAGTGTGATACACAGTGATTATATATAGATTCGTGATCACCTGGTCCACAGTGCAGGATTGATGTGAAACGGGAAATAACATTACCGTGGCATCTGGGAGAGAAAAGAATAATGTAATCTCTCTAGGCTCATTCTTCAACACAGGATAAGTTCTTAGTTTTAATCATCTTTGGGACAGCTGTTAGATTAGACAGAGCTTCTGATTTCTGTGACTCATGTAATACATGTTTGTAGAAACATGCAACTCAATGAAATTTTACTGTATCTGAGAAGGTTTATGTAGTTTTCCATGATTCTGATGGATTTATGAAGAGGTCGATGTTACTAATGTTTGCAAATCTTATTAGAAAAGAACGGTTATTTCATTTTGAACATTCTAGGTTTAGTGAAAAGATTCATTAAAGGAAATACAAGGGCATTGAATATTCAGTCAATAAGCCGTGCCAAAGGATTTTATAGCCTATTTAACACCGTAAATCTCTGGTTGTTTAGAGCTGGCCAAACCCAATTATTTACCTTTTAGCTGCTTGACTAATTGTTTTGTCAATTCACACTTGATTATAATTCAACCCCGGCTGTAACTGACCCCCGCATTAGACACTCACAGATGCACAAATCTCTTACAGTCTTTACATATCCACTTTACACATCCTGTGATGCAAAACTGCATGCTACTTGTCAATATGCTTTTTTTCATTATTCACAATTCTACAGCAATAAGGTGCAATGTATTGATAAAAATAAGGCATTCTGCTATCGCACAGACCAAACCACTCCATAACCGACTGACTGATACTTTTTGCTGCAATATTCATTATGGTCATAAGTACATGGGGGTGTCTGATGTGGACACAGACACCCCCAGTGTCATACACAGAAGATCTACGAGCAGAGCTGGGGCAGATTGTCATCTCTTCAGGAACAGATGGACCCCACAGCATGGCCACACCACTTGACATTATAGTGAGCCCTGTCAATTGATCTTTAACCCAAGTCACTTTTTTCCACTGGCGATAATGATGTGCGCCAGGCACTTCATAAGGCCAGGGGAGTTTGTGGAAGAGTCAGCCCGCAAAGCAGTCATTAATCATGTACCCAGAAGTAGATGGAAATCTCTAGGTGCGTGGTCCAAGAGGGAAAAGGGCTGCTACAAATCTTTAAAAAATAAACAACAGAAAGGCTCAGATAAGATCTTAAATGAGACGGGGTGATAGATGAAGTTCTGAGCTCGTGGCCGGTTTCCAATCGATTGCCCTGGCGCTTGACCTTGAGTTTGATGTAAGCATGAATCCAATGAGCTTTGGTCAGCGCAGATTCAGTTACAATTAGCAAGAGGCTCCATCCTGCTGAGGCATAAAACCACACACAGCCACTAGCTCATGTTTCAACATGGCAACACTGTCACTTTCCTGTAAAGAAACGATTTGCCATAACGCTATCCTTAGCAGCGCATGATATTGGTGCACCACCTGGAAACCTGCAGGGAAATTTAGTTTCTGCTGCGTGGGCGTTTAAGTGCGCAAAGAGGGAAAAGAGCCTGAGCGTGCTTGAGTGTATGCCCCCCCCACCCCCCCCCAAAAAAACGGCAGGATGTTCGTGAAATATCCTGAGAGAGCCTTAAAACACCCATAGGTGTACATTTTACTTTCTGTCCCGTCGATAATATTGATTTTGGAGGGTTTAACCTGTAGGACTGAGGCGCCTAGGAAGACGAGAGCACATTTATTCGTCATGAAAATGTCTTCTCATCCTCTCGCACACATGTCACTTATCTGATGTCACTGCATTGTCTGAATTCATTTGCAATTCATAGAAATGTCATTAACACGCACATTTACATTCATACCCATTATTTACGGGGTGCATATAATCACATTTTCCACAGACAAGGAATAATAATAATCGGCTGGTAATTCTGCGTGCTCGGTAAATCAGGACGAACTGTACGACATTTTGCCATACAGGAAGTGGGATTTATCCCACACTATCACCTCAAACTAGTTTAGTATTTCCTTCATGACTATTTGATAAGTCTGTGCTGGAGGCAAGGCGAGTTGTTTGAGACTGTCATGAATTATTGATATTTTCTCCCAATATTACCACTACAACTATTTTCTGCATATTTACATCCAAATGGCTGCAGAGCAGTCCTATAGTAAATGTAATGTGTTTGATTTGTGTTATGGAAAATTATATAGAAATGTGTTTGCAGGGAAATGGAAACCCATAGCTGAACCCAAACTGAGTTCAGTCGGCATCGTTTGAATTCAAAGTTGAGATTATTCCTGGCTGAAGAATAGTTCATAACCCAAATCAACATTTGAACCAAAGCTGGACTGTCTGTAAATGCGGCACAAATGTGTTTGGCTGCTGTGTGATATGTGTGATATATTATGTTTAATACGATATGGCTAATATCTCCCACGATGCGTCTCTGTCCGTATGAGGGGAGCAGGTGTTATCGAAAGCAGGAATATGCTATAGTTCATGAAATCGCCATAAGGCTTAGACACTTGGTTTATAATTCAGTTCTCATTACGTTCCTCACGGCGAGCATGGGGCGTGAGAGGGGGATGGGAGGGGTGTAATCTGCACCTCTCTATGATGATGGATGTCTGTAGGAAGGGGACAGGGCATAGTTACAATTGACTGGAACATTAACGGCCACCACACAACCAACTGGAGGGCTGTGGCCAAACACCCACCTACACACACACGCATGCACGCACGCACGCACACACACACACACGCGCGGTCCACTGTCTGGCTACATGTCTACACTTCACTATGGGATTTCAGAAGAGTGCTATCCCGAACGTAATTCCTGATACAATATGTACTGTTCCAAAGCAAGTTCAATATTGTACCCTTTACGTCATTGTGTATTTGCTAGCTATTGATATTCTGTGTATAAATTTAAGAAATCATTAAAATGAAATTAAAAAGTGACTTATCTTAAGAACTCCAGAAGATACTGAATACATTTTCCGAAACCTTTTGAAATCTCACCCTATATTTTCCCATGTTGGAAGCTTGTTTCGTAATTTGTCTCATATATTCACGTTTCGTTTGGACAGTATTTTGTTCAGAAATTCAACATGACAAGTCAGTATACAGTGATATATTGATTTCCTCTGTGATATATCTAGGACATGCAAACTTAAGTAACACAGTCCTCCCATAAGAAGGAATAAAAAAAAGCTTGTCGGAGATGTAGCAAAATGTGGCGTCTAAACAGAAGACAGGCTAATTGGCCTGTGTGTGTGTGTGTGTGTGTATGTGTGTGTGCATGGCAGGCTGCTGATGAGGCCGCGGAATGGCCCATCTACACGCTCCACCTGCCCCCTCATACCAGCTGAGGCCCACATTACCATATACCCCCGTCCCGATCAATACCCACGGCACCATTTGGTTTATTCTGAATACCTCGGAGAGAGCGGTCCGAAATGCAGCCTCAATTAGGAGCAACCTATCTGCTGGCTCCTCTGGGCTGAAGGGATCTCACCCCACACAAAGCAGTAATGTGGTAAACAATGGGGAAGCTTCATAGCTTCTAGAGCGAGTACATATTGCTAAGGGTGATGTGAAGAACTGTCAGCATCGTGCCAAGGCTTAACAAACTATGCATTACTAATCCGCCGAGATCAAGCTTGCTGTTGGCAACTTGAGCAACAGTAATTCAATTTCTTGAGCATGTCAGAACAAATCTGTTTATTCCAAAGACTTGTTACACAATATAGGTTTGACTACATGGGAATGTAACATGTTTTTAGTGTTTACACCTAACTGCAGTATTTTCTCTACACCACGCAGAGCACCGTCCTGCTGGAAACCAGCAAAAGCCCCTGAATCTATTGTGCATCAGTGTCTTTTTCTGCGCAGGCTAATGTACAGAAGGCCAATGCTAATGCTAATGGCCTTCACCTCTTGATTGGCGGCCCGCCTCTTGTCTCGATTTTTCTCTGCTCAGTGGGAACAGATCGTCTTGCACTTGAGCGCTATTGACATGTCCGTTTTTTTCCCACAGATTTACCTTTTTATGTATGATCACTTGTGTTATTTACAGGAATTGCCAAGAGATAGTGAGCTAGATAGGGAGATAGTAGTTGGGGTGGAGTGGGAGGTCTTCCAAGAGTACAAACAGGTCACTTCAATAGAAGTAAGTGAATAATTAATGGACAGCTGTAATAGACTTGCTGGCTCCATAATAAGCATAGGTAAACCTACGAGTGTTTAGGCTAAGTGCTTTCCCAGATGAAGTCATTGATAATGCAGTGTGGCTAAAGAATTGACTCAAGGCTGCTGTATCAATACGGGCTCCTGCTGGAGGGAGCAGGAACGTGGAGAGAATCGAATTTCTCTTCATGTGCTTTGTCTATACTTTTTTTCCTGATCTGTAGTATTGGATATGAGCAAATACCAAGCGATATGGTGCAATTGGCATTTGCACAAATCATCTCTTAATTGTCGAAGCGTTTGGTTTTTTCATTGTCCACATTTTTAAGCAGTGCACCTATCCAAACATTTAAACCCTGTTAAACCTGCAGTGATCATTTTTAAAAACGTGTACGTTTCAGTAGATGTAGTCACTCTAAGAAGCAGGTGGACTGCAGGAGGATCATTAAGCCCTGAGGGCCTTCAAGGCACTTAAGCCAAATGAGTCCCATCTGCTGGCCAAAGTAAAAGAGGAGAGCAAGACCCAAGCACGTGCATTCCTTTTTCCCCTTACATTATCTTCCTGTAACCCTCAGCTGATTGATGCGTCCTGCACATCTGCGCAGCGTGCAGCTCTTCTCATGCACTTATAAAGTGGAGCTCAGAGAGCAGCCGAGTCTTCATTCTCGTCTGAAGCCATTAAGCGACACGGCCGGCCCGAGAACCTTCGGCTGATCAGCTGCAGGACAAAAAGCCTTGTCACCTCATTACCTCTTGTTCTGCCACCCCGATCTCACCGACTAATACATATGCTGCAGACGTGATGTAATTTATTCGATCAATATGGCATCGTGCAAAGTAATTCCAAAAGGAAGGAAACCGATCTCGGAGCCTAGAGGAGAACAGGCGCAATAGAAGTGAAAAAATAAGCCGTCCTTTATGTTCCTTTAATTACGAAGCAATGGATGACCTACTGACGCAGGTCATCTTTGATGATTTTTTAGCTATATAAATGCTTTAAATGAACTGGTTATGTAAGCATTGTTTATGAAACGAGATGCATAAAAGCCTTTCTTATTCTTGGGGATAATCTTGATGGGTGATTTGTGGTTCCCTAGCGTTAGGGTTAGGGTTGAGGTGAAGAAAAATTCCAAGTAGAGTGTAGAACGCTTTAGCCCTAAATCCTCCTTTTTTTAATTAATACTAATAAGAACACTTTTATCATAATCTCAGGTCAAAGTGATTTGAACATAATATCTGGAATATGTAGAATGCATTTTTATGAGAGGACGTGGGCCTAAGTCTTAAAGCTCTGTTTCTGTTTGTTCTTCAGGAGCATGATGCCCAAAGCGCTGGACGGCCAGATAGTGATGGAGAAAACGCCACGGTACTTTGTGACAGCCGAGACGCCAGCTCGTGTCCACGCCATGTCAAGAGACGTGAAGTTGATCGTGGTGGTGCGTGATCCCGTGACCCGCGCCATCTCCGACTACACTCAGATCGCCTCCAAGACGCCGGGCATTGCCAGCTTTGAAAGCCTGGCTTTTAAGAACAGATCATCAGGTCAGGTGGACTCTCTGTGGAGTCCACTCTACATCGGCTTGTACGCCCAGCACCTGGAGCGCTGGCTGGCTTATTTCCCACTGTCTCAAATCCACTTTGTCAATGGCGAGCGGCTCGTCAGCGACCCGGCTTTCGAGCTGGGTCGTGTGCAGGACTTCCTGGGCCTGGAGCGCATTATCACAGACAAACATTTCTACTTCAACAAGACCAAGGGCTTCCCCTGTTTGAAAAAGGCGGAGGGCAGCGCTGAGCCACATTGCTTGGGCAAAACCAAAGGCAGGACACATGTGCATGTTGAACCTGAGGTCATTCACAACCTCAGGGATTTTTACCACCCGCACAATCTGAGGTTCTACCAAATGACTGGAATGGACTTTGGATGGAAATGATTTTTTTTTTTCTAAATCCAGACACTCAGAAACACTCATGCAAAGCAGCACAGGAAACTCTGGAGGGTATATTTGCTTTTCTGAGTAAATATTTAAGGCAGTTTGTGCTCACACTGACAGTGGATACTCTGGTGGAGTTAATGAGTTATGCACGCTGATCAAGGGTAAAAGATTATGTAATCAAATTTGCATTCGGTGATGTTTTTATTAAGGCGTCTTATGCGTCAGGCTTCAGGACGATGACTACCTATAGCCGGCAGTGGAAAGTGTTCAAACACCAGCCAAAAACATGAAGAGATGGATCTCATTTGTAAAACACTGTAAATGACCTTTGTGACATTCAAAAATGAGGGTTTATGTCATTTGCTCTGATTGGCACCTTCAAGTGTTAAGGTTACTGCTTTCCAGAGGAACTGGAACTGTGTAAAAAAAAAAAAAAACAACATAGCTGAGCTGAGCTGAAGTTTTTTGATCAAATGAGCCAAATAGCCATTTTTATACCAATATTATATTGCAAATTTGTGATCTGGAGTATCATAAAGAACAGGGAAGTAAGAGAAATCATACTTTCAACATTTGTTTTTGCTATTTGAAAGTGTTTACATTGCTAAGACAACAGTTGTAAGTAACTTGACACTGTGTTCATATATGGAGCTAATAGAAAGCATCATACATTATACATGCATATATTACACATGCGCTCATACATTATGCATAAATCAATACGTAACATCACTCCCTTTGAAACATGTGAATATCAAAAGAGGTGACTGGAACATGCTGATCTATTCTTGCCTAATGCACTCTTTGTGCATCCAAAATTCATAAACAGTCCTAGTCTTCAACTGCCTGTGACTGATCACGATACGGTACACGGTCCGAAAGCCGACCCCTGTGTTGCTTGCATGAATTTGCACTAATGTTAAAGGAAACCTTTTAAATAATTTTCAAACAGATGTGCAATTTTGGAACCACAAACACATGGGGAAATAAATTTTTTATGAATAGCGTGTGAGTGTAAGTGCATTATGACGGTCACACTGAGATAAGACACATGCTATTATTCTTATCCTTTATTTTTACTCTTTGCAAAACACTTTTGGTTTGCAGTGATTTTTAAATGTCCCTCTGGTCAAAGGGCACATGGAGCACAGTCATACAATGAGATATAAATAAGAAGTAAATAACATTAGGGCATACAGTCAACAGCCAATGATAAAACCTTTAGCACAGTGCCTCCTTGTGGTCACTCAAGCATTTATCAATTTTGGTCCCCTTTCATGGTTCCCTGACTGTTGGTGGAAAGCGTGTGCAATACAACCTAAGGATAATATTCAACGATTACAGAATGAGAGCTGACATACATTCCCTGGTCACTTTATTAGGAACACCGGTACACCTGCTTATTGATGCCGTTATCCAGGTAGCCAATCATGTGGGAGCAGTGCAATGCACAAATACATGTGAACGTGCAAATACAGGTTATGAGCTCCAGTTCACATCAAACATCAGAATGAGGGCAGATTCTTCACGGTTAGGATAACTTGGCTACAGGATCTCAAATAATCACTCTTTACAACTGTGGTGAGCAGAAAAACGTCAGAATACACAATACATGAAACAGGAATCTGAGGCTACACTGGGCACAGACTCACTCAAACTGGACAGTTTAAACCTTGCCTGATCTTGAATAAATATGTAGATGTACATGTGTTTCAAATAAAGTGTAAGGCGATTATATTTATTGACAACCAAGGACAAAAGGAATGTAAATGGAGAAATAGTGTATGATTTAACCTGACAAGCACTTATCACATACAAAAAACAGACAGAGCTTTTCAAATTGACCAATTTTTTTTGTACTTCAATTATACACTTCACATGTAGATCACAAAATGTAAACAGTCTTGTTTCGCTGGCGCAGATATATCGACGGCTGAATGATTTTGAAAATGTAATTATGCAGTCTTTATTACAGTGTTTCAATTTATTTCAAGTCTCTGCACATGGTAAGCTAGGCATGAGAACAGCGATAGCACGGTGGAAAAACACAAGTGAAGTTGAACTTGAGCATTCATGTTGGTGAATGTCCTTTTCTCTTTGAACTCTTATCACTATCAAACTATTGTACTACACATTCCCACTGACCGAAACTGTACATGCCACGATGCATGATGAGTGAATGACTTTCTTTGGTTCCAAACAGTATTAAGACATGTATTTTTGTATGGTACATATTTATGCCATTTTCTCCCCAGTTTTCTGCTCATTTACCAAATCCCACCCACTAACCAACTCACTCTGGTGAAGGTGAAGGCTGAAACATACTTCCATTGAGACGCCAGCCACTGCATGCTTTGAAACTGCTACATCACATCATAGTGTAACACATTCGCAGGATAGCGCTAATTCCCCTCTTCATCAGCATGACTCTATATAATACTCTTATATCAAAGCTTTGCAGAGCCACATATTGATACATCGAAATAAAAATACTGTGCTCTGTCATAAGCGTTACTTTTCCACATGTAGTAATATTAAATACAAATAAATATCCACCATCCCCAATCATTTTATGAAAATAGCCACAACACTGATATGATGCTCGCATTACTGAACAAATCTGATCTACATAAACACAGTAAATTGACTGTAAATGGATATTCAGCTCTGAGCATGCTTTGCTTTAACAAAACAGACAGCAATATAATAAACAAATGCATGCTGTCTCTTTATAGAGGTGTAAAACAGAGATGTTATTACTGAAAACCAAAAAATCCAGGACTCAAAAAATCATGAAAAGAAAATGTAAACAAAACGATAACCCCATAGACAGCACAATATTAAATAATGATACAGCCAGTGTTGTTGTAGTAATTATTTTAGAGGTAAAACACAATACTTAAACTTATAGATTGGTGACGATTAAATGGAAAATCTGGCTCTGTTATTCTGTTTGTGTGTGTGTGTGGGGGGGGTTGTCCACTTGGCCTCTTAGAGTAAAGTGTCATTGCAAATCAATACAAAGAATGACCTCTTTGATGACCTTTATCCTGCGATGAAACATTTCTATCCTGGCGGGAATGGTCTTTTCCAGGATGACTCCGCCTCCCTCCCCACAACACAGGGCTCACTGAATGATTTGATGAGCATAAGAATGATTATGCATGCTATTGCATTCATAGCTGCCATATCTCATTCCAAATGAACACCTGTGGGAGATTTTGGACTATTGTGTTAGACAGCTCTCTCTACTACCATCATCAAAACACCAGCTGAGGGAATATCTCTGTGAGGATGGTATTCATCCCCAGTACTCTAGTACAGTTTTAGACACTTGTAGAATCAGTGCCAAAGTTCACTGAAGCTGTTCCAGTGGCTCACAGTGGCTGAATACCTCACTAAATCACTTTGTATTGCACCCCCCCCAATAATTTGTCACTTATCTGTATATAACATCAATGCATGAATATAAAATTAATAACTACAGCAACACCTTCAGCCAACAATACAACACAGTACATAAAAGCCATTCAGTATATACAGTCATTGATTAAACTCTGTAGAGAAGCCAGATAAGAGTCTGTCCTGGCTCAAAGCCCTCACTGTAATCTGAGGCCAGATTTAGTTCATTAAGAGCATGTGGCAGTGCCAAGCAGCAGCGGGTCATACAATACACCAGGGGAGTTTCGGTCTGAAAATCAAGGCCTGTCCTGGGACCTCATTTATAAACAGCACATACACACAAAATCACCAGAAGGCAACAGATTCCTTAGCTGGACGATATATTGTACATATCACTGAGGAATGGCTGTGGGAAGGAGTACTGTTCACATTTGGCCTTGACTATGATTTGTAGAGGTGAAGACATGTAAAGAAACGTTTATACTGTTGAATAACTATGGATATTTTTGCCCTGAAACTTACTGAACCTTGTGCCCTATGTTAAGGTGCTGAAATTTGCATGCAAGTTGCAAAGCTGTCAGTGAGATTCACTCTGATGCAACTACTGGAGTCCTACTTTTGAATTAATGCTCTAACTGGCTGTGGTGTCACATAGCAAGGCTGAAAGATAAAAACAAACACAATCTATTTACAGTGTGTTCGACTATCACATTTTACAGGAAACAGACTGAATCATTTGACGCAAAGATTTTTCTTTGAAGCAGTGATGCTATAAAGACGATGAGAATATCATCCCGCCAGCGGGACAGCAGGCCAATACTGTGATTTCCAGTACCCTTCGCAAAGGTATTTGACTCCAATGTAACACATTCGCAAGCATTTAGAATGGAATTTCTGTACAGTTTCGTAAACGAGGCCCCAGGCTAACTTCAGCAGTACTCCTCGCCCTGCTGATCGCTCATGTCATGGTTGGACAGCTTACGGCTCGGACTGGACAGCTCCAGCAGCTCCTCGGCTGTGCTGGGCACCGAGCTGATATACATGTCCCACATCTGCTCTGGGCAATCCAGCTCCAGGAGTTGCTGCTTGATCTTCAGGTTCTTCTCCATGTTCCTTCGCTTGTGCTTGAACTCCAGGATAGTCTTTGTGTATCTGTTGATGGTGGTCACTGAGGATGCCATGCATGCTGTGAAAGAACCCCAGGCCAACCTGCAGAAAGAAACACACTTTTAATCAGAATTTTCTGCAGCCAGTGAGTAAATAAGTGGAAACGTGGTGGAGAAAAGTATATGCAGAAGATGCTTACATGTAAGACCAGCTGTAATCCCAGCTTTGGGGTTTCCAGTCCTCAGGGCCCAGACTTACAGTGAGCTGAAAGGCTGTTGTGTACATCATGTGTGCCACCATGCCTAGAAGACCTGCAGAACAAGACCTAAAATACATTATTTGGGGCTCAAATGAATGAATGAATGCAGATTATAGTTAGTATGCAATTTACATTATGTCCTACAAAAGGAACAGAGTACATATTATACAATGTTCTCAAGAATTTGAAAAATGTAATATAAACATTACATACGAAAATGAAATAAACTTCACTCAAACAATAAGATAGTACTAATAGTATTTTGTATATTATATTATATTATATAATATTATTAGTAGTAGTATTATAGTATGCTATATTATTGTAGTAGATTTTTATCCCAAAAACATGCCAAATTTGACTACCCTAAATGAAATTTTAAACAAATCCAAATAAACCAAACAAACTAATACTGTCTTGTCATTTTCTCTCAGTCCCCAGTCACTCTGTTAACCATATCATGGTTCCATGGGGTACAAATACACATGGAAAATCCATCATCCATCATAAAATCTGTTACCATATGAAAAAAAACAACTTAACTATAACTTCCAATGCTTTTGAATGTTGTCTGCATAAATCAAGTAATAGATAAAAAATACTGAAGGAGTTAAAAAACCTTTAAGCATAATTAGAGCAATTACATTTCTAAAACAGATGGAGCTTTGCCATCAGTGAAGACGATGATGATGAACGATGAAAAGCCCAAAAATCACAATTTAAAAACTGTCAAGCATCTGCTGTGAAACATTTTCCTAACAACAAGCTGCCTGAAAGAAACCATTCCTGAGAGCATTCCTGGAATGCAATGCTCAAACTTCACCAAGCATTATGAGACCTACAGTTAGCATCATGTGTTATGGTCCGTTGATACCATGCACACCATCAGCAGGTTTAGTCACAAAAGAAAAGCACATTGTATAAATCTGGAGGTGGATCTTGTATTATTTCACAGCTGTTTTGTGCCTTTTGCGAAGACTGATGGCATCACGAATTGTGCTAAGTACCCGGACATTTCTGCCCAAAACCTGGCTGCCTCTGCCAGAAGGTTCAGTCTTTGCCATAGAGAGAGCTTTCAGCTAGATGAAGAACCAAACACAGAAGGTGTTGCACAAAATCAGTGTTTTGTAATGACTACCTCAGTCTATGGGTCTAAGCCCTACTGAAAACCTGTGATCTGAAAAGAAGAATTCAGCACGCACAACATGCACAAACCCAATAATGTAAAGAAGCTTAAAAATGTTCAACACCAAGGAATGGATTAGGATTCCTCTAAATATGTCTCTGACTTTTAGACATTACAAGAAAGTGCTGTTATTCTCTCCAAGGCAAATGCCCCAAAAAATTGATTGTGACACTGTTTGAAAGTGTTTTGTAAAAGAAGCTGCACTTGCACCTGTAAATTGTCCCTGTAAATTTGATATCAAAATATCATTAATTTCAATGCATGCTATTCTTGATTCTAGCAATTGACATAAGCTAATTATTTGAATCCAGCATCATAAGACTGATACAACTACATCACAGTTATATGGCTGTCTCATGTTACCATTACTGGAAATTGTCATAATACAATACCATGATGTGTAATGCCCTGATATGCAATGCAGATACTGCATAAGTACGACAGATACTTCTGACACATACATCATGATGCTTGACAAAAACATCCACTCTGACCTCAAAGGAAACATCATGCAGCATACATAAGTTATCATTAATGCTTATGAGTTCTGCTTCTGCATGTTGTTGCTAAGTTGATGGCAGTACAGTATATTACAGTCAAAGGCTTGTCATGACATTACATTCAGCTTTAAACCCTTTATAGGGCACTAAATGAAATACAGTACTTGGACATTCAAAATTTCAGTGTTTTTATGTTGTAAATCTAGGTCAATGGAGTTATTTCCAAAAATTTCTATATACAATTTTCCAGAAATTGTATATCTAAAAAAATATAAGAAAAATACATATATATCCATAAAGGAACATTTATTTAGGATGGAAGATATCCATGTGGTTCGACAACGTCACAGAGAGGAAGTCATGGGAAGGCCATTTTGGATGTCTGTTGAAGTTCTAATTTGGAAGTTATAAATTTGGTTCTAAGAACCAAATATGGTTCTTCACCCAATAATGGGTTAAGGGTTCCAACTCCTTGATAGAGTTCTACTTGCAACCCTTTCTAAACAGGAAAACATTTTCTTGTATGGTTCTACATAAAACTTGCTGTGGTTCACCCAGAAGGACAACCAATGAATCAATGAATCCTTAAGGGTTCTAAATTTAACATGTTTAAGAATATATATATATATATATATCTATATATACACACAGAGAGAGAGAGAGAGAGAGAGAGAGAGAGAGAGAGAGAGAGAGAGAGAGAGAGAGATAT
>JAQMCW010000006.1:5761191-5771350 GCA_030068335.1 Chrysichthys cranchii
TATAATTAATATAATAATAATATAATAATTAAAGTATAATACACACATATATTCATTTAAAGTACGTGTCATATAGAATATAACATTTATCATGTGCAAATTAATAAGGCAGAATAAGTATTAGGAATGCAGTCATCCAGTTAAAAAGTCAAACATTAGGATGAGCGTAGCCACTCAATCACTGTGTTTGACTAGAGATTAGATGAAATCCTATGGTTTGGTAAGGACACAAATTTGTTTTGGTTCAAGTGGCCTCTTGCCACCTTCTACCCTACATGGAAAGAATAATTTGCATTATATTTCTTTAATGATTGGTAGTGTTGCTTATCAGTAATACACAGGGGTAAGAGTCAGTGGACAGCAAAAGACAGCTAAGTTTTTTTTACTTAGGTTTTCAGAAAATTCAGCTTGGCATGGTAAAAAAAAAAAAAATACAGGCTGACAGCATCAGTATAGGCATATCAACAATATACCATGGCTTCAGTGCAGTGTTTGTGTTTTAATGAAAAAATAACCTATTTTCTCTGTCCCTTTTCTCATTTAAACTGCCTTTCTATCTACAATGTCCAATTCAAACCAAGTTTTCCTTATGCTGATATCTGCACATAAAAAAAAATCCCCAGAAATTAGTTTTTAAAATGTTATTTCTATAAAGTAAGGAGGCACGGCTACACCTCACTGACAGATTTTTCCAGAAGATTCCTGTTATCCACACAATTTACTTTCAAATACCTACTTCTTTGAACTTTTCTGGACACATGCACAAATACAAACTCATAAAAACATCAAGATGAAAAAAACGTCATAGGAAAAAGGTAGTGGAATCATGCTAGCTACCTAGCCTAATAGCCAAAGTCCTTATAGACGTTATGGTCTCTGATATAGATTCCACCCAGCCAGAAAGTTATCAAAATTTGCACAAATGTCATTTGGTTTTCAGTGAAAACTCACCCTATCAATCATTATGGGGGATTTTATCAGTAGATACTCTACAGTGTGCTTGGAATAGCCATACATCCCAAATAATGAGGTTTTTTTAAAACTCACCCTGATGAGCTCACCGCTGGCTCATTCTACATTAGTCACATTCATCTGTCAGAGAATTTCAAGGTCATGTGATAAACGCCCTCTCTAGACGCATCCTTGTTAATGACATATCTCCAGCTGAAACTATTTAAGCTCTCTAGATTGAAAGATAATAAAGGGAATTTGAAAACGTGACCATATTCGTCTGATCATTTCTAATGGGAAGGGGGTGGGGCTAGCAAAGCAGTGACCTCGCCTCTTGTCTCTACTGTATAAACTCACGAAGGAGACAATCCTTACTGTACAGACTTGGTCTGCAAATTTCACAGGTGTTTTGGCTTCATTGCTATAGAATGGGAGTGAAAGGGAGCACAATGTTCATATTTTTATCCAGTCAGTGGTAAAAGCACTGGTCTATGTAGGCTAGTTGTCATGCCTCTGTAACATATCCCAAAGGGATGATTATAAGGGAATACTAAAACTATGAGGACAAGAAGGGAAAAATAGAAATAAGTGAAAACAATGCATTTAAAAGTTGGTTTAGTGCTTGTGTTCATAAAGTCTCATGTCAACTGTGCCTTATGAAACCATCAGCAAAAACAAATGCAAAATATGCATGGACATTCTAATATTCGCAGATAAATGGAAAAGGGGACAAGAGTCCTGGCTACAGTCGTGTTCTACAGAGCCTTAATTTCACCACCCAATGCTAACAGGCATGACAGCCTTTGGCAGTGAGCCTTCATGCTGCTTATAAATACTTCACCACACTACAATCATTTCCCCACACTCACCAAGTCCCATGTTCACACTGCACACCTGGGTATAAAACCTGGAAAATTTCATCATCTCTTGCCTGAACCCAACTCAGTTTTCCACACCAGAGAACAGTTTAAATTGAACTAATCCAATCAGTATTTACAATCCCTCAAAGCCTGAGCTGAACTGAGACTAATAATGTCGTTATTCCCAGAACCAGAGAGTGTGGTAGATTCATCATATCAATAATGTAACATTTTGTCCTTAAGCTGCGTCATTTTCACCTCAGCTGCTCCACGAGAGGAACATTCAGTGCTGCAGGAAGTGTACATGCTTTAAAAAAAAAAAAAAAAATACGCTTTCTGCTTTTAGACTTATCATTCAGTGCATTTTAAGAATAGCTTACCATTTCCCGTGTCCAGCCGGCATGAAAATAGACCCAAATTTCCAGTGTCCTAGCTCTGTCGGTAAGAGGCTGACATGGTTGAGTTAGATAGTATGAAGACAAACACTGGTGATACAGATCACACAAATATTCTCT
The DNA here is from genome assembly GCA_030068335.1 of Chrysichthys cranchii. NCBI lineage: Eukaryota > Metazoa > Chordata > Actinopteri > Siluriformes > Claroteidae > Chrysichthys > Chrysichthys cranchii. Next base: position 5,763,518 of record JAQMCW010000006.1, read on the forward strand.
TTGTTAGGACGTGGGTATTTGTACTGGTGTGCTGTTAATTGTTTTAAGTGATGCAAAGAAAAAAGGTTGCATGTTAAATAAATTGGTAGAAACACAATTCAGGGCAGTAAGGAAATGCTCAAAATTGAATGTGTACTTCCTTGATGAATCAGCGAGCAAGGCGGGGCAAGAGGTAAGACATAAAACACTTGTTACTTGTTTGTTTGTTACTTATACACTGTTTAAATGTATTAGAGAATGTCTAAGTGAAACCAGGTGCTCTAAGCAGAGTGAAAAAAAAGTTGAGACACATGATGTCTACAGAGGACACCATGGGCACACACTTTTAAACCTATGGGCAAGTCAGCATAGCCACTTCTGAGGTACCTTGGGAAGTAGCACAACTCCACATTAACAGTAACCTGAGCTCAGAAACAAACCAGGGACCCTGCAACTGTGAGTCTTCCCATTGGCTTACCATAGCTATAGCTTCATAAACACATTTGTTTTCCATATTATTAGCCACATTTTGTAACTGTGAAATAATAAAGATTCAGGCCAGTGATTGATGAAACCAGCCCAGTTCCAAAACTTTCATGCTAATGGATGTGCAGTGAACCCTCAGCTCACGAACGCATTGGATGGCGAACAATCGACGTACGAACTAAATTCCCCAGCAGATTTTGTACCAACCGACAAAGCGTCGACTGACGTACAGACGTACACATACAGCAACCCACACTTTGCAGCACAAACATTCAGTTCCGGTCAAGCACTCGTGGTGTGACCGTGTTCAGCGTGTATTTTTTCCCTCCGCCAGCAACTACGTATCCACCGCAAAGGTAACGTGCAGTAAAAATCATCTGTTTATTTAATTTAGATTTATTTTCTACAATTAATGTTATTTTAATTTTATGCTATGTTTTATTGCCACACATAAACCCATAATACAATTGAAAAATGTTTTGAGGGCTGAAACACGTTAATTGTAGTTACATTATTTTTTCAATGGAAAAAATGATTCGAGTCATGAACAAACTGGGTCGCGAACAGAGTCTCTGAACGAATCAGGTTTGTGAGCCGAGGGTCCACTGTATTCTTGAAAGACAGTCCAGTTTTATATCAGATATCAAAGGAGATCACAAAGGATGGGCCAGTTCCAGATCAGTCCTACTATACTGTATGCACATAATTCTGGTGTTTCCATTGTCTTGCTGAAAATGTAGGTCACGTAGAGCAGAATATCACTGTAGGATTCGCTGAAACACAGTCACACTGCATACAGAGTCTAAAACCAGTGATGAATCCTGCAGACAGTAAACACCAAAGTCAAAGCCTGTATCCCTGGAAACACTGTATTTATATTAAATGCTCACTGTAACCAAGCGCTAAGGCAGTGGATTCTGTAATAAACTCTGGGACTGACTAACTCTGGCTTCTCTAATGCTGATGCTGAATCAAACAGAGTGGATTTAGGCACTCATAACTGTACAGTGTTTCTGTAATGACTGCTAGAGGTACAGGTTTGTATACGCTTTCATATGAAATATAATTAATTAATTAATTAATTCCTCATGATGCATAAGTCAGAATCTTCAGAATCCAGAATCAGTGCAAGAAAGTCCCATCACTAACAACAGTGAAAACGAGATTATGCCCACTTTTTTTTTTTTTTTTTTTCGCAGAACCTGAATTTGTAAGATCCCTTGAGTGCACTGAATGATGCCAGGACACCCAGATAAATAAATAAACAAACAAACAAACAAACAAACAAATAAACAAAATTGATATTAGATAATAAGGATCAACTTAAAATACAAAAGTCGATTTTAAATAAAAGTAGTCAATATGCAAATGTAAATAAAGAGTCAACATTAGATAAAATAGTTAATGGTAGATAAAAAAAAGCGTCAATTTTAAGTTAAATAAAGAGTCAATTTTAAATAAAAAAAAGAGTCAATTTTTAATAAATGGGGCAAATTTAAATAAAAAAAAATCATCTTAAAAAAGAAATCAATTTGAAATAAACAGAAGTCAACTTAGAAGTCAATGTCAATTTCTAAAAAAAAAAAGGAGCCAACTTTAAATAAAAAAAGTTATGGTTAAATAAACTTTAAATGAAGGGTTAGCTTTACATAAAAGAACTCAACGTTACATTAAAAAGAGCCAAATGCTGTTGATATTTAAAGTGGATTCTTGTTTTAAGTTGACTTATTTTTACTTTTTTTTTCTGTTACGTATCTCGCCCCTCTGAGCCACTGTAGCACTAGTAGACTGGTAGTGGTAAAAGAGTCTATTTCTTTCCTAAATAAAAAGGTTGCTTGTTAGCCACGCACAGGACACTCTGTTCTTATCAATCCCATGCTAGAAGGTAATTGTGGCAGTTTGCTGCAGGCAGCCGGTGTACACAGTGACTCATAAGTGAGTAAATAAATCAAAGGAAGTAGGTGCACTGCTTCTGTTCAGCTTTAATTCAACTCAGGGACACTTTTGTGCCAGCGAGTCAGCTGCTACACCCGTGCATAATGCATGATTATTCCAACAGCACAGACAAAAGGAGCATCCACTGCAGTGAATAAGCCCAAGGTAGACTCAGAGTTAGTATTCAATAGATGGATTCTTCTGAAGTGACTTCTCTATCAGTGAAGGACCAAGGAGACAGGTGGAAAAGGGGGGGGAAGGGGAGGGAAACGAGTGCCATAGTCAATACAGCCTTGACAGCCTTGTCTTCGTGCAGACTTTGCCATGGTAAAATTCGTCGCTTTGAGCTGGAGCAGAACGTCTTCAGGTATTACAGAAATCGTACTGTTACTACTGTTTCTTCCAGTGTCGCTTTCCCCCATGAAGCTATATTTAGAATATCAAGTGGTGTATTATGCACACATTTACACATGCATGCAAGATTCATATGCCAGTCCTCTGGAGAAACACCTGAGGATTATTACTGCAGCAGGAAAAGAGCCATGCATTTATGAGCCAGTATGTAAATAACGAGAGGTAGACAGATATCGATATCTCAGCTCTAACCTCAGGGCAGTGTGTGTAATCAATCATGCATCAGTCACACATTATCAAAGATGCTGAGTGTAATAATGCGGTGTGGGCAACTCTGGAGTGAAAAGAGAAAAGAGAGGGCAAATGATAGGGGATGAAACTCAAGCGTGTAATTTGCAGATCTATCATCACAGGAGCCAAGCAAAGGAACTGAGCTTTCAGGGCTTTTCTGCCTTGTTCAGCTTTGAAGGATAAGTCAGGTACTTCACTTTAAATGCTTTTCTTTTGTGTTGTAAGGTTGCTTCAACCGTCGACATCCCCCAAAACAGACACTGTTTTATAGAAATTTTACATAGCATTTGTACAGGATATTGCACTAAGAACGTGCTGAATTCAGTATCACTATGTGTCGTATAAATGCATAAAGTCATTTTAGATTTTCAAACGTTAGCATTTCAGCAGAAAATTTAATGTCGGAAAGAAACCAGCATATTATGGAAGGGACCACTTTTCAGACAAAAACCAGAAAACTTCAAACGAGAATAAGAAGCAGGTGCAACAGTAAAAGTCTCCAGAGAAGCTGTGGCAGATTCTCCATGATGCTCGGTAAAACTTACCAGCACATTTCCTTATAAAACCACACGATTTTTTTTTTAAGCAAAGGGTTATCACACCGAAAATCATCTTTATTTATTTTGTTATTGTTTACTGCTCTTTATAGTATTTTATAGTGTATATTATTCATTTAATTTTGGATTCTTTTTGACGGCATCTTTGCTTTAAAGACTTTCTTGATTTGTACCTAAGACCTTTGTGCAGTACGATCTATTTAGGATTAGGGTTAGCTTCCAGAAAAGTCACAGTTAACATAGTATTTAGCTACATGTACACCAGTGTTACAAATTCAGTAGCTAGCGTGCCTGTTTATTCTGCCTCAAACTGAACCCTGGAACGCACTCTGTAAGGGAAACCCTTCTGTAGTTATCCCAGAGAGACAAACCAAAGACTGTACCTCATCAAAGAGATGCTAATGAAGTTCACAAAGTCTGAAGGAAAAAACATTGACTAACTAAGCCTAGAATATTTTTAAAAGTTGTTCAAATGTACATTTGCTCAACTAGGTATTCCTTGCATTTTTCTAGATAACGTTATTACCGTAATGAGGTCAGACTGTAGGTCTAGCGTTCCTGTAGAAATTCTCATTTCCTGAATTTACTCCAGCACTGCTGATTCACATACAGTTTACTGGTTCACCCAATTCAGCTCTTCAGTGTTTAGTATCCTTACCAGCCAAGCATCTGTTTGGTATATTAGTTGAGTATTAACCCTCTATAATTCATTCATTCACTTATTTGACAGAAGGATAACTGTCTTTAGACTGGAGCCTTTTTTCTGTAAGGTTATAAAGTCAGAGGGGCTGCTTAGCTTTTTGAACTCTAAAGTCAAAAAGATGCTTGAATGTGAAATCCCTCTGTGTGAATACTGAGTCTCTTGCACAAGTTCAAACACTTACGCTTAAGAAAGCGCCACGACAGTGAACATCCCAAGACAAACAGAATCACTACTTAGCTTTTAATGAGCTCTCTTTCTTTCTGTTTCGTCTGTGCTGTAGGCTTCAGGAGCTCCCACTGGAAAAGAGGAACTTTTTCAGAAATGTTTCTGGAGGAGGACCTCAGTTGGGCATCTTCTTAGGGATAATTTCATTTGGAGACAATTTCAAGTCCAATACAGTTTCAAAATGTGGACTGGATGAGTGTTACGACACTGCAATCGTGATGCGTGATAAAATGAGAACTATTTGACTAGTAGTTAGCTAAGCTCTCTAGCTAACATTAGGTTTATTATTACTATTACTACTATTAGCATCCCATTCTCACCATTACCATGCTATTATTATGTACATTTGTATGACCAACAGCTGCAACGTTCACATCGGATCAAATGGATATTAAGTAATAAATTTGATCAGATGTCTTTAACCAAATCTTAAATTCAGAATAAGTATACATTACCAGTGTTCTGCTTTTTTGTTCTTGTCGTTTAAGTTTTTGGAAAAGAAAACCCGCTACTTTGTCTGCTTTATTCAGCAAATAAAATGGCTGTATTAAATTACAATGTATGTGAAGAAGCAGGAATTGTGTATGTGGCAAAACATTAGATTATGACCCTTTGTTGTCAAGTTTACTTATGGGGAAATAACTGGGACTGGTTATGGATATTTCAGAATTTAAAAAGGAAAGAAGAGAACTAGAAAATGTTCAAATGAATGTCTTTTCATGGTCTGAGTAACATTATGCGTTCTGTTTTAGCTTTTGGGATTTGGAACCTTTAGGGCTTTTCATGGTAGTTGCCATTAGCTAACTAGCTTTAATGAGATGGCTAACATTATTTACAGTCAAAATAACCCCAGCATTTCATGCTGGAGTTTATGAATAGGTATTTTTCAATAGCATAACTGCATGATGGCGTAATTTACCACTTTAGCATTTACCAGTTGCTCTTATAAAAGTGCCTTACAGAAGTGCTTTGTCTTTATCAAGAGCATCCTTATGTTTTGCGATGGCCACAGCCACACGGTACCATCAGCCCTCACTCTACTCACACACATTGTTAATTTACTTTTGTACATTATTAGATTGCTGCACAGTTGATTGTTTGCAGTCACATGTACTATCATATTCAAATAACCCATACAAGACTTACTCGTTTATTTGCTTCAGTCTTACATTGTTTTACATGGGTGCACACATTTTAACACTGTAAGGGTATACAATTAGTTTGTCTCTAATTGTCCTTTCCTTTGTTCTGAGTTACCTGGAGCGTTGGGGGTGGTTCCCTTCCTGGTCAAGCAAAGGCATGGCCTAGGGCTGAGGAGGTCTAAATCCTGGAGCTTGGGCGTTCGGCCGTACCACGTCACTCCATGTGACCGAGGGGGATTTTGACCCTAGTTGCTTTTGCTTCATATTACGTTTGAAGCCATTGTGTTTAGTTTATCCCCTTTTGTGTCTTTTGGTTTGGCCGAGCCAATATATATGTTCCCCTTTGTTTCATTATGGAGTTCAGTTTTTGTTCAGTTAATGTCATGTCAGTTGTATGTCTTGAGCTTAGTTATGTTTTGGTTGACCTTCTTTTTAAAAAAAAAAAAAAATGGCAGCCTAGTGTTTTGGTCTTTGTCAACTTTGATCATTTTTTGGGTAATAAAACCCTTACATCTTGAACTAAATACTTGATGTTCTCATGCCTCACTGATTGGTCCCTCACAGTTTGTAAAAATAGGTCAAAACAAGGCAATCAAGCTAAATGCTGTTAGAGAAGACTTAGTACAAGAATCTGATTGAAGTGTTTTGCAAAGAGGTAGGCCTTCACTCTTTGTTTGAAGACAGCCAATGACGCTGCTATTTTTACAACCAGGAAGTTCAGTGCACCACTTAGGTGTCAGAACGCCAAAGTCCTGAGGCATATTGTCCTTGAACTGCGAGGAATAGTGGGTCAAGTTGATCCATGCTGGAGGCTTGAAGAGTGTGTGCTGCAGAGCATGGTGTGATAAATGCCTTCAGGTTGGTGGGGGCTTTGTAAGTGAGCATTGGCGTTTTAAATCTGATACAAGCAGTTCCAGGAAGCCAGTGGATAGAATGCAGAAATGACATGTGTGAGAGATTAAAAAAACAAGGCATGCAGTAAATACTGGATCAGTTGGCTGGCATACAGGGGAAGACCTGCCAGGACTTCCTATGCAGTAGTCCAATCTTGAGATAACTTGGGACTGAACAAGCACCAGAGTGGCCTCTGTGAGACAGAATAGCCCTGTATTAAACCTGTATGAAAGAGTCAGTTTAGCAATATCCACCCTCTTTTACAGGAAAGTGCATAGAATAATATTTAAGAAGGCTACTTACATTTGTGAAACCGTGAGTTTGTTTACTGAGCTAAATTTATCTATTTGAAACTAAAACAGGAAACAAGACACCGGCGACTGGAAATTAAGATGCAAAATTACATAGTTTATGATCATAATATATGGTAGTACATTGATTTGCCAATATCAAGAACAGTTTCAAAAACAAGAAGTGAGTCAGAGATGAAGTCCCAGGAGGTGAAACCTTGTTAAACTGACACAGTCCTTTAAAAGACCCAGCTGTTTGATTAAACCTTTCAGGATGAACTCATGAGCACATTTGTTGTATCGCCAACTAGCTCTTGTATTTCTGCAGAGAAGAAGATTTTTGGCTGCTCCTGAAGCCATCTGAGCACCGCTGCCTTTACTTCATCATCAGAGGTGAATTTGCGATCACACAGTGCCTCTTTAAGTGGACTGAAAATGTGATAATCGCTCGGCACCAGAACCAGGCTGTAAGCAGGATGTGGAAGACGTGTGAACCCGAGCCGTTGCACTGTCTCTACTGTCACTGCTGTTGTATAAGGATGTGCATTGTCATGATACAGCAAGACTGTTTTGGACAGTATTCCTCTTCTTTTGTTGCATATTGCAGGTTTAAGTTCATTTTGCAGCAATGTACAGTCATTTGCACTGTTCACTGTTTGCCCATGAGCTTGAAAATGCTCCAGAATAGACCCCTTATGTTTGAATTTCTTCTTTGCTGGAGAAGATGGATGTCTCCACTCCATGCTTTGTCCTTTGCTCTCCAGGTTATCATGTAATTTCAAAATTGCCTTTACTTTTTGATTCTCTCGTGAATGCATCACTTTATTTAACTTTGTGGCATTTTGGTGAATCTCTTACAGTGGTGCTTGAAAGTCTGTGAACCCTTTAGAATTGTCTACTTTTCTGCTTAAATATGACCTGAAACATCATCACATTTTCACACAAGTCCTCAAAGTAGATAAAGAGAACCCAGTTAA
>JAQMCW010000006.1:5815276-5826654 GCA_030068335.1 Chrysichthys cranchii
GGCCCCGGGTGGGGAGGGTGTCTTCTGTTGAGTCAACCGGGGCTTGAGAAGTGGCTAAAAGTTTTTAAAACTTGGACTTGAGACTTTTTCAGCCCCTAGCAGACATGCAGGTGTGAACTGTGTTACTGATACTATTAGCATTGCTTCCTGATTAGTTATGATGTCTTGATGGACCTGTGGCTCTTGTTTTGCCTATGTTGGGGTGTTGGAGAGTGGAGTCTGAGATTACTCTGTACGTTACATAAGAGGAGGGGAGGAAATTAACTTAACTACATGTACATTACAGAACATGCTTTACTGTAATGCTTTTTTTTTTTTTTTTTTAACTGTAATTAAATCACAATACTTTTACATGAGGTTTTTTTTTTTTTTAAAAAGGTTATATTTTGCATTTTGTGCACAATTTTTTGGAGTGTGTTTTGGAATGTAAGCTAATTAAAAGACGTGCAAATTTTGCACGAATCTGGGACCCATTCCAAATAAAGCACTCTCGCAAATACAGTCTACACTTCAGGTGCTAAATGCCTAGAAAGAATGTCTGAGAGAGTTGAGGTGTCTTCAGTTTTAAATGCTTCAAAGGAAACAACATGAAAATGAACTATAAATTATGGGAACAAATTTAGGGTTTCACAGCCCAACATCCAACCAGCAGAGACATGTTCTAGTAATCCATTAGTTAGCTGAGTGAGCTAGAGGCGCTAGCGAGATCGTTTGATATTTACATGATTAAAAAGGTCTGTATTAAACTTAAGGTCAGTTGGATGATCAGTAGTGATGACCTGTTGTGTTAAACAATTAAGCATAACTAAGTGCTGCTACAGCCTATAGGTAACACTCAGGATAGTGTGTAAAGGGCATTGTTGCTAGACAGCTAAATATGTTGCTAGAAACATGTATGAATTAACATAAACTAGCTGGATAGCTCACAAACCTAGTAAGGTACTGTACAAGGCTACAAGACAGTTGTACAATAAAGTTGTGATGGGGAGCTAAACAGTAATTTAATTCTTATAACTTTAATTCTTATTATTTTCATCATCAACATCATATTTTCTTCTTCCTCTTCTACTTCTGGCTAGGGTGTGTGTCTATGGCAGCCCATAGAACTAGTGAAATTTGACACACTGACTTGGGACAGGCCCCCGATTCTTCTCACCAAGTTACATACTTCCACCTTGAACGCTCTAGTGCCAGCAACAGATGACGTTGGATGTGCGTTTATGCATGTAATTTTTGACTCATATGCCGGATTTTCCAAAAAAGGCTACCTCTTTTTTGGATTCCTTGGTTCAAGCTGAGTTCAATGCACCACATGACCTCAAATCAGTGCCATATTGGATTTTCCACCATACTGGGAAAGGAACTTTTACCAAATTGCTACAGGTGATCATCAAAATAACCCTTACAAAAGTTATCATATGGACTTTTGATTTTCAAAACCATTTGTCAGTTGACAGCAACGCCGCAAAACACCAAGTGAGATCATATCTCAGTAACTATTTGATATATCTACACCAAACTTGGTGCAAAGTACCTCTAGACCTTACACAACTTGAGTCATTTGACCACGGGGGTGGGGGTGGGGAGTGCCACAATAAGTAAAACCACATTAATGAGTAAATAAAGCAATAACCGATGTGTTTGCCTTAAAAAAGTAATTCTTGTGTGTGTGCGTTTGTATTATGGGAGATCCCAAGGCAGACACAAAAGCATTCCTCTATTACAGTTACCTGAAAATAGTGGTGAAGCGTCCAATCAGAATGTGAGGTCATAACCCAGCAAGACTGTGATGTGTTGACACCAAACTTTGTGGATGGACTTAGGATGGACTTAGGACACCTTCATGAGGATGTGCAAAAATGTTGTGTCATTTGACCACTCGAGGCACTACAATAAGCAAAAACAACTTTTTGCCTCAGGCGGTTTCTGTGTGGGGTTTGCATGTTCTCCCCACGGGTTTCCTCCGGGTACTCCGGTTTCCTCCCACCGTCCAAAATACAGTACATGCACAGAGGGGATTAGGCTAATTGGCTACTCTAAATTGCCCGTAGGTGTGAATGTGAGTGTGAATGATTGTCTGCCTCTGTGTGTTGGCCCTGCAGTGAATTGGCGACCTGCCCAGGGTGTACCCCTCCTCTCGCCCGAAGTCAGTGAGTGAGTGAGTGTTGATGCGTTTCCTTTAACCAAAGTGATTCATTTGTGAGATGATACTTTGGGAGATTCAAAAGAAGAAACCCGACACATTTTCATTTCAACTTAATTGATGTGGCTGCCATATTAGACATGATCAAAACAGTTAAAAGCATTTCAACACCAACATATTTTGTCCAATCTTCATCAACATTGGCACAGATCATCTTCGGAACAGCCCTCAAAAAGTTATTTGATGCATTTTTGATTTTCTAAAACATTTATCCATTATAGCCAAATCAAAGTCAAATGACCCAAAAAGGACATTAGCTCATATCTCGTTTAGAACCAAGTTCAGGTCAATTGACGCAAAACTTGCTATTAGTGCTTATAGCCATGCTTTTAACATGATCAGATGATGCTTATCCTCCTCATCACTTCTTGCTGCTATATTTATCACATTGGTTTTTGGATTAGCGCTGTTAAACACTTTAACAGTAAAATTGGAGATTGGATGAAACCAAATCATCCATCCTAGTTCCATTCTCCAGACCCCTCAACAAACCTAAATATCACTATTAGGATTTTCATATGTAGTGTCAGCTGTTGTGTCAAGTAATTAAGTCAAAGAGAAGATGTCTAAATTAAAAAAAAGCTGCAGTAATTTTGAAACCACAATTTAATTTTATTAATGGCAAAGTCTTCATATGGTGAAAATGTAACTAAAATTGTGTCTTTTGAAAAGTACGAGGGGAAAAAGTAATATAATTCCATTTAAAGTTTCTAGGTGTGTAGCAGGGGCATTCGTAATATTTTGACCGCTGGTTTGTGATTACAAATTTAATTGCTTAGGCTTGGCTCCATATGGCATATAGCTTTCCACCAATTTGATCAACCCCTTGACAATCAATCTGCGTGGAAATTAATCAGATTTTGCTCGCAAGAATTTCGACAATTTTAGGCAGACCCACTGCATTGACCGCTTAAAACTAGGTAGCTCCTTACGCATTGTGATCCCTGCAGCACGAAACCATGCAGTTTTTCATGCAGTTTGGGTGAAATATATTTATTTATTTATATTTATTATTTACAGTATATATAAATATACTATTTTCTAAAAGTCGAGATGTTGAACTATGTTGTAGACATAAAAATCCAATTTTCATCATTTGTCACCCGTGCTGGCAAAATGAGTCGGAATGAGGAAATTTTCAAAAGTGAGTTATTGTTACTTCCACATTGTCCATCTAAAGACCTTAATAATGAGGCATGGTTTGTTGAAATCGGACAAAAAATGATTGCCAAGCAACTAGCCACTTTTGTTCACGTCTAATGGGGTTTGGAAACTCGCTTTCAATTGGTTCATAAAAGCGTCATAAGGAATTCCACGTGTATTATCAGAAAGTAGAGGAACTACACTTCACAATGATACCAAACATGGGTGGGGGGATTCCCCCGTCTCGCCGCGATCGAGTGAAAAACACAGATTTGTCATAGAACTTTAAGACAGGACTAATTAATGAAGACATACGAATGAACATATGAACAAAACCTTAAAATAAAAGTAGTTTGGGATGTTTTTCTAGCTGCTTTTTCATGGGGATGAATACATGAGGGCTTTATGGTCTCATTTTTGAGAAAATCTCATTTTGACCGAAACCATGTTTTGCCTCTCAGCTCATAATTAGCCTATGCGCATTCCGACTCATTTTGCCAGCACGGGTCACAATTTTTGTTATCATTTGGTACCTGTATTCAACCATTTTCCCTCACACATTGCAACTCATGCAGTATAGCATAAGTGTAACTGCATTTTATAAGGTCACAGTATTAGAAATGTGCAAAGGGCTTATGATTACATCTAATACCTAAAGTACCAAAGCATGTTACAGATATCTGTGGCATTGAAATATAATAAACTGCCCAAATTCTAGTTATTAGCAGGCCAAGAGTAATGTTTTATAAATTCGTACTTATAAATATTTGTGGAGAATTAAGGACTTACTCAGCTGTTCTCATTAGCTTGGGACTGCAGCCTGGCCTTCAAGACTCCATGTCACATCCTCTGACTGGGAATGCAACATGGGGGAATAAATTTATTTGGAAAATATCTGCTCGAGATCTGGGCCCGGCACAATTGAGTATGAAAGCAGGAATGTTTGATTCCTGCATGCCAAAGGGACAGTCTTCACATCATACCTAAAAGTTCTATTATTTCCTCAAAAGAGCCTGAGCCCACAGAACTCACAAAGAGTGTAATTAGTATGTTTTGTGTAAAAATTTGATTTGACGCATCCTCCCGAATCAAGTCAAGGCATGAACACTTTTGCAACACAGAATGTCTCATTCACAAGGCCCAAGGCAGAGACACTGTAACCAGTGTTGAGGTTTGGAATGAACATTCTTACAAAAAAAAAGAAAAAGAAAAAAATGCTGACTGTGAAGAGAGGTTTGGCATTTCAGAGGAGATTAAATATCACACTGTGAAAATGTTGGGTTTGTAGAATTTAACGTGCAAGCATTAGTGTCAGCCAATGCACAGCAGTGAATCTCGCCGAGACATTTTAATTACAAGACAGTGTGTAATTTTTCCTTAAAAAGTATAGGCATGCCATTTTCTTGGAAGACACAGACACATTTGCTTATGTCTACATTTCGTAAAGCTCACGCCCAGCGTTCCCGGGATTGGCTCCGAATCCACAGCAGCATTGACCATGATAAAGTTTACTGAAGATGAAAGAATGAAAGCAAACAGTCAAATAAAAGCCTCACATCTGTGGGCAAAGGATCCCCTTTTGTATTTCAACTTGTACAAATTATTCAACTTTTTTTAATGTGTTGAAATCTGAAGTGGGAATATCAAGAGTTATGTGAATATCAGACACTTTCCAGTCACGAAGATAACCTGGCTCAAGCTGCAACAGGTTTCCCCTTCTGTCATTTACAAGCTGTAATAAATGACTTTTTGAATGAGCTTTGGAAAAATCACCACACGCTTTTTTGGTGCAACTAAACTGCACTTTATATTTCTTTGTTGGTTAGCCAAAGTTGCTTGTTGAATCTTGTATAGATAGGAGAACATAATACAAAACACTGATTAACACTGGAAGAAAAAAAATCCCAGGTCACTTGAGCATGCGAGGAGAGTGAAGGTCTCAGGGGTAAACGGTCAACAAAAGCGTTCCTCAACGCTGATGCATGATGTGCTAACGCTATTGCGGCTTCACTATTGTCGCCGTATGGTTATTCTTTGGAAGGAGCTTGTGGAAAATTAGTCAATCAACTCTCTGCTTGAAATCTTAGCGAGACCAGTTGGACTGATTTACACTACAATTTTTCTATTTGTTATTTTTGGACTGAAGAACTTGGTAATAAGGAAAGAGTGGATACTGCGTACTTTTCCAGTCTAGTATAACATTAATTTGTAGGTTTTTTCTCTCTGTGAGAAAATGATGTGAAGACCAGAGAAAGTTACTTTTCTGATCTCTTGCTAATAATTTCATTTCTACAATACAGCTATATAGATCTACAGCTATATAGAAAAAATAAAGTTGCATGTTTATAAAGTTACATGAAATCTCTATAAGCCTGTCCTGACGACGGACATGAATCTGCAAAAAAAAAAAAAATCTTTTAAAAAAGTGTACCCTAACAGGCATTGGCTGACAGGAAGGCTGTGTACTTTACAGAACACTTGAGTGAAGTGACGGATCCTTGTTGATATTGTGTTATGACACTTTGTGGGCTGATTTACGCTTGAACGCTGTGACAACTAGACTTGTAGTTGTGTGAACACCTGGTAACGTGTAATGATGATGTCACGTGTCAAACATCCAAACCAAACTCTTCCTAAGATCAGAGACAATGCAACACTATCATTATGGTGTTATTCATGAGTATCTTAATATTAGGAATAATACTTACCTTAGTATGTGTCTTTCATCTGGAGTGTAGTATACTTTTTAAAAATAATTAAAGGTACATGCATCTTCCCAGGTAAAAGGTATGCTAAAGATATAAAAGATGTTCCCTTCTAGTGACCAGGAAAAGTGCTCTTTGGTACCATTATTCCTAGACTATATGGCAATGCCATGGCACTGTAAGAAGAGTGCCAATATTTTTGGCATTATATTATATATCATATTTTTACTTTCATTCCCAATTTTAAGATATTTCCACTATTACCATTTTAATGATAGTTGTGCATTGTGTCTGACAAGTTACATCGTCACCATTATGTGATCCTGACCTACCAGAAGTTCACAGTTGTCATGAGGGTCTCTGTCAGGCATCCTGGAAAGTGTTATACGGCAGAAGTTGTGTCAACAAAAATCTGTCACCTGTTTCGTGTTAAATGTCAGCTTCACAGCCAATTTGACCCAAGCATGACAACTGATGCAAGTTGGAATTTTAAAAAAAATGTAAAGATGATGCTATTTGACAGATGCATGCCGATGTTCCACTCATACGTTCACTTTTCAAGATGTTGCGCAGTCAGAAGGAAGCATGCTAACTGCCCCATTTAGCTCTCTACACTTATTACTGTAGCCTTGAGATACATTGGCAACCAGCCCAGGGTGTACCCTGCAAAGTCTTTTCCCCAAAGTCAGCTGGGATTGGCTTCAGATTCCCGGTGACCCTGATACATACGTGGGATAGATACTGAATGAATGCATGAATGGATGGGGTTATTATTGCACCTAGTGGTCATAAATATAAACTGCAACCCATGTTAACAGAGGACCACTGGGGCAGGTATCACGCTGCCCCATGCTTGCTCTATGACCATTTTAAATACAAGGGTAGCATAGGACAAGACCATTAATGCCAGGGTTGTCAGGGTCATGATTTATACACCGAATTGGGCTAGTTTAAAATACTCAGAGATTGCCAAGATCTTTTTATAGCAAATAATCACACTAAAAACACTACTTTTCTGCAAACAAAGGCAGTGTAGACAGTTTGTCTATAATCTACAGAAGCATTTCGATAGTCAGATATACGTCAAAGATCGGCAGAGCAGGAAAAATGGATTATGGCATGACTAATGGCTGTATGTCAGAAATGCGTGTGCACAATATGTGAGCTTGTTTCCCACAAAAAGCCTGAGAAATCGTCCTGTTAAAAATAAGCTCCTAGACCATATACTGGCTGACTGTATATTTTCGACTCTCAGCAACCTGTTATGGGTTTTCAACTCTACAATTTTAATAAATAGTATCCTATTGCATAAGTCAAGTGTGATAGCCTCTCAACTTAACACTGTATGAAGTTTTGTCATCATTAATGTCATTCTGCCACAACAGAATCTATCGTCATCAGCTGTTCCATGAAGGTCATCTGTAGGTGTCATAAACACCAGTTTTTGTTATCCCTCTAAAGTCCCTGTTTATTATTCAGTTATTTATCTTAAAGTATATTATTCAGTAGCAAATATCAGTAATAGCACAAGTACAGTGAGGCACTTCCAGTAAAAAAAATAAATAAAAAACTTTATCCTTGGTTATAAACCAATTAGTGACAATGAAAATGAAAAAGACAATTTAATTCTCCTGTGGTTAAATAAACTATCTCATCATTTGTTACATGAACTACTGTATAGTACTCTATGTCAGAACGCATCACAACCAAGCTAGGCTGAAATATCAGTTGATTTGGAAAAATTGCTCTGAATTGCACCATGTGTAATACTTTAAGCTAATGGATGAAAGACTATTCTTCTGTAGTGATCCAGAGTCCTTCAAGGATTCCAGAGAGATGTTTCTCTTTCCATATTATACATATTATGTGTCATTATGAGTAATGCCGGATTACTTTAACAGCTGTCCTTATACCTGTGCACACTAGTGGATGTTTATTGAATCTTTCTGCTCGTTTTTCCCCCCCACTAAAGCTCAGTGAAGAATGAACACTGGAGTGGGTTGTGGTGGTATTTGATCCAGGGGAGTTATTGTAGCGTAAGAGTATCAGTGGAAGAAATTTGGAATTGTTTTGAATTGGGCCAAGAGGCCCCAGAAGCAGGAGGGTGGAGAGGAGGTGGGAGTGGAGGGTTAGTCCAGAGTGAACGTAGAAAGCGAGCGAGCATGTGTAGTGAGCAGAAGCGAATCAGGTTAATCCAGTGCAGCAGTGTCCACAGGCAGAGATGAGGGAACGAGAGGAGCTGAAGAAAGCCATCGAGCAGAGCGACAGGCTGCTGTCTCGCGTCCGCCAGCTGGAGGAGGAGAACGCCGAACTCAGCAAGGAAAAGAGTGACACCTTCCTAAAGATGCGTGCTGTAAGTCGACTTGGATTCTACCTGTGGGATTGTTGGTATTCAGAGTTCAGTCCCTTATACGCACCTCAAGGTTCTTTGAAGAGTTTTGTATTTGACATAACAGACAGCTGGTCTAATCAGATTGGTTCTCCATTTGGTAGAACAATAGCTGCATTGAGAAAAAATGTATCAGAAATGACAGACGTTAGCTTTGGATGTTCAAGAAAAGGAAATTTTGTAGCCTGAATGTGGTAGCTCTTACTGAAAGCCCCAGTTTCTCCTGTTGAGCTGTGGAGTGATGATAAGTGGGTAGCAGAGCTCACTGTTGAATTATTGCTCTCGACTTGCCTCATTGGGCTAAAATATGGCAGGCATGGACGGCCGGAGACATCCGCACATGGAAAGGAGGCACACCGAGCAGTGAAATTTCAGGTGAAATCTCTTTGGAATGGAATGAGCTCTGGTAATATGTCTGATTATTTTTGCTGCTGATTGCATTAGCAGATCCTCCAGATTCACTTATAGTTTTCTTTCCATTCACCACTTTATGCTCATTTTTGGCAGAGCTCATGTTACTGCAACTCCAGCTGGATTTCTACATTCTTTCTTGGTGCTCTCTTGTTATATTTGTTTGCAGTTAGCATTTTAAAGATAAAATTCATAGGAATTTTACTTTTCACTTGTGTACATGTAACTGAAATATGAATACCAACCAAGCAGATATACTATATCATCTACAGTAGATGTTCCAACCTATAAAGTCATGTGGAGAAGAGTTTTCCTGAAATAGCCCCATTTGTATAATTTTATACAGACTTTTTGTTTTAGAGAGATTTTAAGGGCTGGATGCAAACGGGTGCAGTTACCTGGCAATACAGACTGAAGGACACATTTAATGTAAATGTGTGAAATATATTTTAAGTACTTTGCCCATCTGTACTGGATAATGAACAGCAGGTGCTTTATATTTGCCCATCAAAATGTACATGCTGGGATGCTGTGGTCAGTCAGTGGTTAACAAGCCACAGATTTTTTTTTTTTAGGATTTCTGCAAAGTATAATAGTATTGGCTGATTTTAATATTTTCCAGTATGCTTGGAAAAAGACCTGTGCTTCCCACTTTGGTTTTGCCTTTGTTCTCTATTGTGCTTTCAGCTGTTTCTGTGGGATTTCTCAGATGTTTCCTGGAGAAAGATCATCATTCCATAATTAATGGGATCAGTGCCTTGTGTGTAGGCAGCCATGCTTCATTAACTCCTTACAGGCCAATGCAGAGTGCTGGAGAAGAAAGATCTTTACATTGTAGTCTGCACATAAAAACTTGCATCAGCTTCCATTGTATATTGACCATGGCCCTTTATCATTTTAGGAATAATATGAAATTTAAACCATGGCAAAGTTGAATTCTTGGTCAGGACATGATTACAGAGGTTCCATCTGCAAAGCAAATCACAGGCTTACATTAATGTTCTTATGTTCACAGGATATTGTTTCTGATGTAAAAGCTAACACGGGGACTTGTATAGGGGGCACTTCACATAAACTTAAATAGCATAATGGTCAATGTGGTGTTGTTGCTGAAAAGATGTTTATTTAGCAGCTTTGGAAGGAGTCTTCAGTGTCAGCACTTTAGTCAGTGGTAAACAGAGGTGGGTAGAGTACTCAGAAGCTGTACTCAAATAAAAGTATTGTTACTTTATAACAAGAGTGACTCAAGTCTAAGTAAAAGTACATATTGAAACACATACTTGAGTAGGGGTAAAAAAGAATCGGATATAACTTAAGTAGTGAGTAATGTCATTTGATGATTTATTCCATCTATGATGTATTACAAACCCCATTTCCATAAAAGTGGGGACACTTTCTAAAAATGCACTGAAAATGATTAGGAAGTTTAATTAAAAGAAAAGGGAATGTGACCCAGTGGTAAACTTGCCCCGTCTCAACTTTTTTTTAAGTGTGTCGCACTAAATTCTCTAAATTTGTTCACCAAATAGAATCAAATTTGTCAGTGAAAACAGTGAAACTCTTTTCTTTGTCTTTTTGCCTGATTTTATTGCATTTTTTACAAAGTGTCCCAACTTTTTTGGAAATGGGGCTTATACATTCAACTGTATCAGGATCGGTTATGTCCAAAATAAAACATTTAAGTGCTTGTATAATGAACACAACAAGAAATCTGCTCATTCAAATACTGAATCAGATTTTGAATAAAAATAATTAATTACAAATTTACCAAATAACCTACATTAAGGTGATATGGTCACGGGTCAGCTTTCCCTCTGTGGAACAGAAAAAGGCATATAAGGCTACAGTGTTTGCATCAGGTGCAGAATCAGCACAAAAACGAGTCTCAACATAAAGACAAGGCTGATACAGCAGAGTAAGGGCCGAGTCACGCGGCGCGACTTCTCCGCGCGCATCTCACTTATTCTCAGTGAAGCCACGCAGCTGCAGCGCGCAAACACGGGAGCTTGCAAAGAGCCAACTTTTTTCGTGTTCAACTTTTTAGAGCATAGTGAGCGGACCACGCGCGTCCCACGTGACAAGAAACAACCAATCAGCGATTCGCTCAGCTGCTGTCCTCAGCTTTCACGAAAATGGAGGAAAAGCTCTTTATTCATCCACAAATTTCCCTTTCCCCAACTTTATATATAATTTCTTTATATATAACATTTCCTATTTCAGAACTGACCGAGGTTATTAAGAATTTTCCTCAGAAAATGTCAGATAGTTGTGGGGCATGAGAGAGAATTTCAAGGCTGATGACGTGTGTTAATGAGAGATGACGTGTGTGTTAATGAGAGATGACGTGTGTGTTAATGAGATGACGTGTGTGTTAATGAGAGATGACGTGTGTTAATGAGAGATGACGTGCGTGTTAATGAGAGATGACGTGCGTGTTAATGAGATGACGTGTGTTAATGAGAGATGACGTGTGTTAATGAGAGATGACGTGTGTGTGATAATGAGAGATGACGTGTGTGTTAATGAG
>JAQMCW010000006.1:5857808-5870640 GCA_030068335.1 Chrysichthys cranchii
TGGGAGTCCTACCTATAATATTTTTGTCTGGACAAAACAGAAACTTTAAAGTCATTTTTCTCAGTTTCACACACTGGCAAGTTAAGGGCTTTTGCCTTTGTAGGGCAGAGATGCATATGGTTAGAGCCAACCAAGTGAAACAGATAGTACACAAAGGTCAGGTTCCTCCCTTTCCAGTCAAGAATAAATCCAAGATAGATGGAGAAATAGAGCTGTCCCTATGTAGCGCACTGCAAAGTCAGATCTGGGTCTTGATACTTTTTTTTTTTTTTTTTTACTCCTGTTTACGCTTGCTACAGTGGTGCTGAATGAGTCTGTTGCTGAAAATATAACAGATAATAATGATTACATACTTTGGTGATATTTCTTATGTGGAAGAAAGGTGTTTTCGTCATCTTGCTTGTGTAGGATTTAAAACGTAACCAAAATTACATCGAAACATGGTTGTTTACTCTTAATTCTGATGACCCAAATGTCCTAGCCTTTCTTTTAGAAAGTGCATTTTGGCTTTAAGGCCAACTAAGAGTTTTTCTGTTTTACCTTCATTTAATAAAAAAAAAAAAGATTACTTATCCATTGATTGATTAATTGTGGACCGATATGTAGTCAGGAACCATAAGGCATGTACAGTTGAAACCAGATATTTACATACACATGGTTCCTTAGGATTTTTATTAAGAATATATCAAAATTTTTTGTGGACTTCCCCAGTATTATAAAATATAAACATTAATTAAAATGGGCTAAAATATTAATAATGTATAAAATACATTTCATATATATGTGTCCATTCAAAGTAAAACTCTGGGAATCACTTAATTGTTTCACAATGTTTGTATGAAATTTAACCCGCTACCACATTTTATATTGATATATATAATTTTTTATATTAATTAATTAATTAATATTGACCCCTCTGTGTTTCTCTGATTTGTCTGGTTCCTGTATTGTACACCTACCGTTCATAGGTGCTTTTTAAAACGATTTCGCTGCGTTTCCCAAATAATTTTAAATAATTTGTTCAGTAGCATTAAATTCAATACATCTGTGTCATTCATACCAAAAGCCGAAAATGGCAGCGGTGGGATTCGAACCCACGCCTCCAGAGAGACTGGAGCCTAAATCCAGCGCCTTAGACCGCTCGGCCACGCTACCACACAGGGCGCCCGCTACTGTGCAACTGTATATGAAGGCTGTACCATGGCGCAATCCCACATTGACTTTGTGCAAATAAAATTGTGGCGCTGTGCCACAAAAAGGTGAAAATATAAACCTACCCAAAGTTTCAACATTTCGTTTATCTTAATCATGACCAAACTGTGGTTTTTTCCTAATTTGCTAGTTGTCCTCGACCGCTAAGTAGGTTATCCTCGGTCGCTCACTGTGTTCGAGGGAAATGTTTGCGCTCGAGCTTTGACGCGATGTGGTTTTCACAGTTTTGGGGCGAAAGTCGTGCTGTTTCTGTCCCTGAACACTGCTGACTCTGTGACTGGCTGCGGTCTGTATCATATCTGCGCCGTGTTGAAGCAGTGGAGAGGATAAGGTGGAGAGCAGGGAGTCTGGAGCTGAGTGTTCTTGTGGCTGCAGCTCAAAACCTCAGTCTCAAAAAGTCAATAAGAAAAACTCCGCTGTGTTATACAGACGGACGAGCATAGCTGTGCTCTGCAGCCTTGAAATTAAAAGTCGCCTGTTGGCAGCGGTGGGATTCGAACCCACGCCCCCGAAGAGACTGGAGCCTTAATCCAGCGCCTTAGACCGCTCGGCCACGCTACCTGCTGGCTATTCCCGTTATTGCATGTGTCAGTGTACAACACTGTTTCATTTCTTATGTGATTTGAGTGATATGATATTTGAACATTATACAGTATGGTTAGAGTTTATTATTGCTGTTTCTTTATGAACTCTAGAGGACCCAGGGCATGTGCTGCAATTTTCCACTTTTTACCTTCTTATTTAATTCAATTTCTCTGAACTTGAATTTCTTTCATAAAGAATCATGCTGTAGTAACTCCAGAGTCTGACTGCCTCAAGTTGTGAAGAAATTTAAAGAAGATGGAGCGAAAGGGAAAAAAGGGTGGAGGAGAGAGCAGTAGAAAGTAGGAAGGAAGGATGAAGGAAAGAGGGGTGAGCCATTTAGTGATGGGACTAGGAAGGGAAGTACAGGAGGAAGTGACCTGAAGTACAGAGGTGTGTGGGGGCAGTGGGAAAGAAAAGAGTCAAAGTGGGAAAGAAACACTGGGGAAGGAAGGAAAGAAGGAAGGACAAGGGAAAAGGAAGGAAGAGCATGTAATTAAGGAAGGAAAGGGAGGAGGATGGAAGGAGAAAGGAAAAAGTAAAGAGCAAGGAAGCATGCACGAAGTACAAGGGCAAACAAAGGGGAAAGGACAAGGATGGAAGGTGGAACTGAATGAGATCCACATCCACGTCAAAACACAACCTGTCTAATACAAACACATGTCTAATGCTTGATTTGACTTTGCAGGCTGAAGAGACTAAAGTCCTCCGGCTGCAGCTGGAGCTTTCTCAAGTCAAAGCAGACAACGAGCGCAGACTGCAGGAGAAGGAGGAGGAGATGGAGGCCACCAGGTGATCATTTTATTGTTACAAAAAGCTCATAACATAATGTCTAATTGCGATCTTATTAGTTTCATCTTCCTTGCTTTTCACACGCAAAAAAAATCTCAAGTAAGTAACTCTTTTTTTGACCGCTGGGTGTTTTTCTTGCTTGTGCTACACTGCTTACGAAAGTGCTGAACAGTAAAGAGTAAACACACGACACAACTTAAGGTGCGAATTCTATATTTAGGAAGATCCACCAGAAGGCGCTAGAGTCTCTCCAGGCCAGTTTAGATGTGGAAGTGAAGGGCCGGACTGAGGGAGCACGTCTCAAGAAGAAGCTGGAGAGCGATATCAATGAGCTGGAGTTACAGGTGGACCTGCTGAACAAGAACAACGCAGAGCTGACGAAGAATGTTAAAAAGATGCAACAACAGATCAAGGTTCGGCACGGCTGGGGGGTTTTGTTTTCACATTTCTCTGCAACTGTGCAGTGTACCAGTTCCCATCCTAATCCCTTATTCTTATTCCCTCTTATTCTTTATTATGACTCACATACTTACACTGATATGACATGTTGTAAGGCCGCGGATGTGGCAGAGCAGCTCCAAGTGAGTCGGAGTACTTCTGTGAGGGATCTCCGTCAACTTGGGTAATATGGCAGAGCAGCTAGAAGGAAGTTTCTAGAAATAAATGACAGTGTTTACTTTTGACATGTCTGTGTACACTTACGTCTGGACCAGTCACCATACACTCACGTCACTCATGGGTCATCTTGTTTTGAAGTACCTACCTCGAGGTAGGAGCTAAAAAAAAGTCCTTTTTCTAAGAACTACGCTCATCCTCAGTTCCTGCACAAAAAAGAGGGCAGTTCTTCCAACAGTTTAAAGAACCATGAAAAGGTTCCCCTGGCCAAAAAGTGGCTTGAAAAACATTTTAAGCTGCTGTATAAAGCCTTTTTTGTAAGACTCTTTATGAAGTATATACTGGCCTATGTAACTACATTTAACTAAGGTTCTTTGGACCATGTGCCACACTCAAAAGCAAAACAATATATGTCACTGTCGCAGGTTTATGCCCTCTCAGGGTATCCAGCTGAACAAGCTGAGGCACAATTAGGGCAGAGGTGGCACAACAGTTAAGGCTTTGCGTTAGTGATCAGAAGTTTGGGTTCAAGTCCCAGCACTCTCATGTTGCTGCTGCTCAAGGCCTTTAATCTTCTCCACTTCAGTGGTGTGCCATCATGGCTGACCCTCTGCTCTTCCCCAACTTCCTGACAAGCTGGGATATGTGAAAACAATTTTTACTGTACTGTTTGGTATATGCAAAAAATAAAGGCTTCTTCTTAACAATTCAGGGTGCTAGAGTTTCCCAAAGGTGCAATCTTTCTGCGTTATACTCCAATCCTATACGTTTAACCCCATTTAGTGCACACCCCATGAAAGCTCCTACACCACTGTTCCCTCCCACAGGGCCAACTCTGTGAACCTGTATGTTACATGTATCTAATAAAATGTCCAGTGGGTGAAGGTATTAAGCTGGCCCGTGTGCTTTGCTAAATTATAGCACAGTTCCTGTGTACAGTTGAACCTCTCATTAACAGATTAATTGGGGGGAGAGGTTGTCCGTCGACTTGAATAGTCTGATGATGTGAAGTGTTTTAGTGTGGTGGTTAAAATAATGGAAATCGAAAGAAAAACTCCACTAAGGTCCATAAACGTGCCACCCAAGTACTGTACGCATGACAAGCAGCATAACGACCAACATAAATAGTTAAGTACGTTGAGAAAACATTGAGGTGAAAAACACCAAATAATCGCTGAAAAAACAGTATAGCTTCACAACGACCACAGCTCAACCGACGCTTGTAAGCAACTAGTAGCACGCACGCACCCCACGGACACCAAGCGGACAATTGCTGAACTACTGGACTCAGTTCGCATCACCCGGGATTTTTAATCTTTCGTATCAGACATTCTGGCTCATGGATTATGTAATCAGACCAGCAGATTTTGTCCGTTGCATCCGATATCCGTTAATGCGGTGTCCGTAGATAAGAGGATCAACTGTATTTAAGTCTAAATGATCACACTGAACACACTGAACCCTGCACAGTGACATGACCTGACACTCTGTATGGCCTCCTTCAGGAACTCCAGGCTCAGCTGGAAGAGGAAGCACGGATGCAGGAGGAGCTGAGAGAAGAACAGGCTCTGCTGGAGCGACGCTGCACTCTGCTGGTCACTGAGGGAGAGGAGAGTCGCACCGGATTGGAGGCAGCAGAGAGAGCTCGCAAAACACTGGAAACTGAGCTCCAAGAGGCCACGGAGAAATACAGCGACATCAACAACCAGGTGCAGCCGTGAACTAACCGATCTAAAGACCTGGTGTCAAAAAGAAGTAAAACCTTAAACAGAAGAAACATTTCAACGTTTTAGCTATTGATGTGAATATTGATTCAATTTATCCACCATTCATATTTGTTATTTACCATTTTCCCCATCACCTGTCGATGCAGTGGCAGTCAGTCTGCAGCGGGAAGCGGAAACTGGAGATGGACCTTCAGCAGGTCACCCAGGAGCACGAGGAGCTGCAGAATGAACTCAGAGGAGCTAACGATAAGCTCAAGAAAGCTGTATGTGAGGTAGGATGCAGTAGTTGGTAATACACGATGCATGGCACGTTATTGACATTGTGGATGTGTGAAGAATGAGTGCTTGAGCATTTAAGACACTCATCAAATTCTTGGGTGTTACCTGTTGTGTTCAGTGCAGTGCTTCATTCGTGTGCACAAACCCACGTTACCAACACGTAGTTTGTTATGAACGCCGCTCTTTTGGTCAAGCTCTTAATCGAAACAGAAAGAGTACAATGACAAATTTAAAAGAGGTACAGTGGTGAAATCAGCTGTGCAGTAGCTTCCTATATAACATGTAGCTGCACTATAGACGCTCATTAGATAAATATTCAAACTGTGTAAAAGTGAGTTCAAATGAAATATATTGCATCAACAACAACAATATAAGGCTCTAACTTTAATAAAAGAGATTGCTTTGTCATTTCATCTACCTTGTTGCTCTCTGCTGTTAACCAACCCCTTTTCCTGTGACTGGGCCTTACTGACAATCGTAAGGGATGTTGTATTTGTTATTACGGGATACAGAGCAAAACCTGGAGATTTTAGGAGATCTTTATGCTGAGAGAAATTAAAATTAGCTCTATTACTTACACTCCTGAAGACTTTTAAATGTCAGCGTCCATAAATATTGTTTCTATCACTAACAATTCACATTTTAATGGCATTTAATAACATTTAGATTCGTATGGGGAAAAAATGATATGCTTATAAATTCCAGAAAGACTGTGAAAGACTCCATTGCTGTGTTGTTAACCATACAGAAGGAGTAAAAGTCACAGGCTTTGCCATCTTCTGAATTTTCTGTGCAGACCGTGCGAGTGGCTGAGGAGCTGCGGGTGGAGCAGGAGCACAGCATGCATATGGAGCGTGTGAAGAAGGGCTTGGAGGCTCAGCTGAAAGACATGACTGTCAGACTGGATGAAGCCGAACAGCTGGCCATGAAAGGAGGAAAAAAGATTATTCAGAAGCTGGAAAGCAGGGTAAACCCCAGCAATTTATGCTGCACTTCACCGGAGTGTAAACGCACACTACTAACATTTATTCACTGCTCAATGACTTGACGGTGCAGCATCTTTTCCTGCGTTATTGGTTTTCAGACAATCCGGTGATATTACATTACATTACATTTCTGTCATTTGGCAGACGCCCTTATGCAGAGCGACCTCGTGTAGGTGTCTGACTCAACTCTTCTACACTCTCTCTCTCTCTCTGCATTGACGTTATCCTACAGGTGAAGGAGTTGGAGCTGGATTTGGAAACAGAGCAGAAGAAGTACGCAGAGACAGTGAAGACACTGCGGAAGAACGAACGACGCCTCAAGGAGCTCCTCTTCCAGTCGGAGGAGGACCAGAAGAACCAGCACAGAATGCAGGATCTGCTGGAACGCCTGCAGATCAAAATGAAAACCTATAAGAGACAAGTGGAGGAGGCGGTATGAAGAAATTCCCTCTGAGCTTACTAAACAAATGGAAGTTGAAAGGCTAAGTTCAAGCATTTGGGTCATGCTGATATGGTATATAAAAGTGATAGTACAGCAATATAGCTGAAAATCAGGAATTTTGATACTTTTTGTTGAGTGATGTATGCTTACTTCATGCAGATATTTAGTGACACCAGCTTGCTCTCATTTTATGTGAGATTTGTTCACCTGCCATCTTGAGAAAAGAAGCTCAGTATATATCTTCATTTCAGTATACTGTCATAACTCCAGGTAAAATATTCAGCATCTGATTAACGTGTCCTCGCAGGAAGAGCAAGCCAACGTAAACCTGGCCAAGTACAGAAAGACCGTACACGAGCTGGACGACGCAGAGGAGCGAGCCGACATAGCCGAATCTGCTCTCACTAAGATCAGGACCAAGAACAGAGGCAGCTTTGGCAAGGGATATTCATCAGTAAGTCTGCAAAAAAAAAAAGATTTACATGTGAAGTACTGTGCAAAAGTCTTAGGTACAGGCAAAGACATGCTTTAAAGTAAAGATGACTTTCGGCTTAAAAGGAAAAATACTACACTATGCAGTAAACAGTGATAAAGTAAACAAAGTCTGTATTCAATGTGACAATCCTTTGCTTTAAAAAAAAAAAAAAAAAAGACTAAACAGTAGTCCCAGGTACAATGTGTGCGGTTTTATAAGGTAATAGGCTGCTAAGTTTTACGGAGTATATTAGAAGAATCTGCCACAGCTCTTCTGGAAGCTTTGTCTGTCGCACTTGCGTCACTTTTTTGTAGCAAAACCCAGGAGCCTTCATGAAGATATTTGTCTGAAAAGGTGTCTCTTATGTAATACGTAGCTGATTTTTTGTTTTTTTTACTGACCTACAAGCATTTTTCAAATACAGATTATTCTTATGGAAAAGTGATGTTTGGATATCTTGTCGAAATGCTTCTGTATTGACTCAGTAATGCAGAATTCATCAAATAAATATCTATAAATATTGTACAAAAATATAGGGTGCCTAAGACTTTTGCACAGTACTGTATTTGATCTGTTTTGTGTTTCTGACATCTGTTGCGTAATCCGTTGCAGGGTTACAGCACTCCGTACGCAGGGGTGGTAAGATCCCCGAGCTCTGTGGGGTCAGAAGGCAGAGGCGAGAAGATCCTCCCTGACGACGATGAATCAGTCAGTTCTCTCATCCCCACTTATCTCAATTCCCTGAAAAAACTCATGATCGACTAAAAAACCTTTTGCCAGCTGCAGGTCACATCTTTATTATTCTCAGTATTATCCTTTTCACTTAAAAACAGGACAGTGTTGGCTGTGCAGTCAGAAGTTAGTAGATTTGACTGCACATTCTTGCACACTGGACCTGAAATCAGTTCCCAACGTTTAGCTTAGCTTTAAATAAAACAAACTCCGTCTCTGTGGCCCGGATCATTTAGGAATCACTTGGCCAGCTGTGTGTCGGCGCACTATTAGCGCTAAGCACAGATTTTATTGCAGATGTGCGGTTTAGTTTTAGCATCATTTGGTTTACTGGGTTTTTTTTTAACATGGATACCAAAGATACAGGACATCATGAAACAGAATAAATCTATCAGAGGCAAAGGCAACGCAATAACATTGCATGACTGTCCAATTATTTGACTGGTTATGTTGTGCCAAAAAACTTTTTTTCTAAAATGCCAGGAATGGCCTTTTAAAACTATCACAATTTATAGGAAAAATCAAGAGAAAATATTTGATTAGTCTCTAATTATTATTGTTCTTTTCTTTCTTTTTAAAAATTATATAAACCAACTGAGTATTTTAAGACATCACTCATAACAGCAAAGAGTGCTTTTGGTACATTTCCTTACATTCCAGTTTTGCAAACATGCAAGTTTATGAACAATCGCTAACGTCAGGAAATAAATGTATTAGCAAGTAAACATTTTTTTTTCCAGAAAGTATTAATAATACTGTATTTTAATCCCTTATAAATGTAAAACAATTTTTTAACAATAAAATATTCAAATGAAAATATATTCCTGCATTCTTTTCAGGACCAGGAGACAAGATTGTATATTTTAAACATGAATACACTTTATTTCACATATCAAAGGAAAAGAAAAATCAATCAAGGATATTTTCTTCTTCATTTACAATCTCTTACATAAATTTTGTAGTAAACACCTAAACAGAAATTTACATCAGAAAATCACAGAAACCAACCTCAAGCTTCTAGAAGTTGAGAAACCAAAAGAATTGAGAAGTTTCAGACAAAACCAAACCAAACAAAAAATGTTATTATTTTCAATACAGTATTTTGGTATAAAAACTAGCATAGTGCAAAATAATTTCAATATATTATTTGTACCTCTTTTATTTCTACATATTTGTTACATGTCTGGAGCCTGTCCTCACCACTGAAAGTTACCAAAAAAAAAAAAAAAAAGCATTTTTTTCTTTTCATTAAATTTTTTGGGTTTTTTTTCTTTCTTTTTTTTTCCAAAAAAAAAAAAAAATCAGACGCAAGCAAACTTATTAAACTGTGTGTGGAGCAATTTTGGGCCTTTTTAGTCATTAAGGACAAGGACATGGCAGTAGTGATAGCTCAGAGGTTATGAGTTCAAATCCCCGGACTGCAACAGAGCCAGTGTTTGGCTTTTGAAAGTCAATACATAATGCGCCTAGTTAATGCATTAGATGTACATTGCTCTCAAGCTATTGTGTAGTATCCTGTATACATATAGAGCTTGAGATACGTAATTACAATGCAAAACTGCACATGCTGCATGGCTTTTGGATGAACAAAATGATGTCCAGCAACAAGACACCAATCATGCTGAAAGTGTATCAACAAACAAACAAACAGAATCGATGTGTATTATAGTTAAGAGGAACCGAGAGCTGTTGTGAGGATGTGAAAGTGGATATGAAAGAAATCGAAGGCAGTTATGACGCCATACGGTGTGAATACCATACTCTATTAAAGTATCTTTACATCACATATATGAAGACAAACGTAAACCTTTGTATGGATATCATTTTAGTATTTTCTGCTCCCCAGTAATATTTTTGTCTGACAGCTGCTACGAAGTTCTGTGACAATCTACGCACAAGAGGATGGCATAGGATGACACAAAACCCACAGCAGCGACAATCATGCCACGTAAACGGAACATGCTGATATATCGTTATTACTTCAAGCTCGCTTTGGAGAATGTTTGTGTTCGCAATTTGCTGTTTTCTGCTCATTTCCGGATCGCACCGATTGATGGCGGAAACAGAACATGGTCATTTTTCTTTAGCTGCATGTCTACTGTTAGAGGATCTTATATGTAATGGGACATGGAGAACAGTTTATCACACAGTCTACTGGAGAATTTCACTGGGCTCATCTTGTACAATGTGACAAGTAATGATCTTAAAATATGGCTAAAAGCCTAAAACCAGTTTAATCGAGCTAGTCTGCATACACGTCAGCCACAGATGACTGGATCATCACTGGGATTTGAACTCACAAAGTCCAGAAGAGCAAACGAAAACATGAGAAGGCTTTCCCGAAAACTTCACACTTCACACTACAGCAGATTCAATTTGGGTCAATTCTCTCTACAGCTCCGAGAACAGGCTTCATGTTTTAACGAATCCAATCGAGTAAAAATTAAACAAATATGTGCATCTAAACCCATGGTGACTGGATTACGGTATAATCGTTAAAACTCATCCAAGGCACATCAGCAGTTCTATTGGGGGGGGGGATATACTTATGGGGTTTAAAATGATTTCCTGTTAGTCTGAGCAGTTGAAGGCTTTTACAGACATTTGTGCAGCTGCATTAAAGAGTGAGTAAAAGCGAGAGAGAGAGAGAGAGAGATCTATACATGTTTGTACTGGATCAGTGTCCATCATGGGGTCAAACTTTCGAGGAACCTCTGACTTCCGTCTCCATATAACACACTGCTTTGGGCAGAGAGCTTTGTCTCCTCAGAGAGCAGTTTAATTCACAAAGTCCTGCTCCTTTGACTCCGTTTCAACTCCAGTATTATGTTTCTGCCTACGCCGTTACAGGGGAGAATGAACAACCCATCTCTTCTATCACCAACACATCCTCTCTGAGTTAGAGCTCCATGTCCACAGGTCTCACCATACCCGTCTTGTGCTCCTTTACCCATGTCTCTCTGTCTTTGAATGGATCGACAATCTGGAGTAGCTTGTCCACCGGCTCCATCGTCTGTACACGGAACACACCGTCATAGATTATATAGCATGTTTTACTGAGAGTGTGCTGATGATAGATTCACACAAATGTGTAACTATCCAGTGACTTGATCAAAGCCTGACATTCACTGGGTCAGGTAATTATACTTGGCAAACAAGGTTTGAGACAAGGGGCGTGGTCACAGAGGAGGCAGGCTGATACGGCAGGCAATGTGTGAAGTGTCTCACTTGGGTTCTACAACATCTTTATACTGGTTCATTACCCAATATGATGTTTGCAGGCATTCGTTGAGGTTAAGTAAATAAATATCTTTATGTTTTATTAAAGTAGAGATATCAATGTACCTTATGGGCAAAAAAAAAAAAAAAACATCAGTTTTGGTCAAAACCCCATACTGTTTCCGAGAACGTAGCTGCAGCGTCGTACAGGGGAATTTCCCAGACTGCCATGAAAATATGTTCCAAGATTAAGACTTACGCTTTGGTTGAACATGTCCGTCTCGTGCCGCAGCGTTGTGTATTGGCTGAGGTGTTTTCTCATTATTTCTATTCGCTCCACTTCAAGTCTTTCCAGCTCCTACAAATACATGGACAATGTCATGACAATGTACAGTGATTAATATTTCACTAATGCACAGCAGGCATGTCATCTCACCAGACTTGTAGTCACCATCTCCTCAAACCATTTAGACTGGGTCTGGTTGTACAGGTCAACACATCGCATCAGATCATCGCCTGCGGGAAGAAAACATATTCGTTACTGATTCCCTGCGGATGAGTATGACATCACTATTTTAGAGAGTGGTGCGTGGAGACAGACAGTTCATTATGTTTGATGGTGCTAATCAGTCTCAATGCTTGAGAAGATAATACATCCTTTGAAGGACTGTATGATAATAACGTGATGAAGTGATGCCAGGTTTGATATGCTCTTTCTTGTTCCAGGCTCTGGCATTTTGGACATGTTACAGCTTATCAATAAACTTACAGCGTATCAAAATGACAGACACGAGAAATGTTTTTCAGGTGGACGAAGGAAAATGCTCTGACTTGAAAGTTACCTAGTCAGTCCAATTTTTAAGCCCTGGGGTTTTTTTTTGTTGTTTTTTTTTACATTATTATTCTAAAGCAATGTGCAAAATTTACCACTAGAGGACGCCTAAAGACATCGTAGTAATCCATGCCGCTGGCTGAGAAAAGTGCTTGGGCTTGGATTTGTTTATTTATACTCCCAAGTTTTCAAGAATGGTCCTGAAAGAAGCTTTTTGTCTCTTTTCCTCATCCCTGTAAATCCCATGTGTCTCTAGACTGACGTTCCCGGCTTGTGTAAGCAGTTCAACTTTATTTATACAGCACTTAAAACAAACGATATGCTTGTTGTTGTTGTTTTCTAACCGTAAAAAAAAAATGGTTCCTTCTAACCTTTCAGTGATGTCTTCCATCTGGACAATGAGTCTATTCCTTTGTATTCTTCTCTTCTAAGACTCTTTTCCTCCTGTCCCTCCTTAATATGCTCCAGTGTTAACCTTTTTTTCTGTTTCCCAATAGTTTAAGCTACAATAAGACCCATTACCTAAGGACTGTTCTGAACTTTCTGGTAGAAAAGTAATTCTAGCTAGACACATTACCATACACAGGACATGCATCTCATTAGACAGTTTCTAACACCACCTGTAGGTCCCGAAATGTCCCACATGTCCTATATTCAGCACAGGACCTTGGGATTGATATGGCTCATCTGGCAGTTGGATTATTGTTTATTTGCTGTGCCATACTGCACTAACCAGTGGAAAAACACTGGAGAGTAAGGAAGCAATTAACAGGAAAGTACAATAGTTAAATTTATATCTCTCTGTCTCTCTCTCTCTATATATATATATCTGTATATATCTATATATATCTATATATATATCTTTAACCCTTTAATGCCTGAACCAAGAAATAAAATGACAGAAAATTCTTTTTTTTTTTTATTTGAAGCCTTTTAGTC
>JAQMCW010000006.1:5879436-5905358 GCA_030068335.1 Chrysichthys cranchii
TGTGTGTGTGTGTGTGTGTGTGTGTGTGTGTGTGTGTGTGTGTGTGTGTGTGTGTGTATTTCTGTCTGTCTGTCTGTTAGTTGTGTCTTTATGTTCTAGATTATGATCTTACAACTGTGTTGGGATAGGTAAGTGACTTAGTCTCGGGTATGCTTCGACCAAAATTCAGGTTACATCACTGTTGTAGGAGCGGAACTGTGTCATAACACGAGGACCCTGTGTATTAGAATTTCTGTGGGGAAAAACTTTAAATACACCAAGTCAACTGTCTCTTTAAGCAGTCTGGAAGATTCCATAAATGTACGTGGTAACTTTTAAAAGCTTCTGATTGGCAAAATGTCATAACTCAAAAGTTGGAACAAAATGGCTAGAAGACAACAAAGTGGAAGTTTTGGAGTGGTCATCACAAATCAATGAGCTGAATCTGGACAATTTGTCGCCTGAACTGACAAAGTGTGTCTGAGCAAGACTTTACTGACTTACACCAGTTCTATCAGTAGGAAAGAGCAAAAACGCCAGCAAAGGATCATGGAAGGCTAGCCAACTCACTCACTCACTCACTCATCTTTTGCCGCTTAATCCTGTTCAGGATCACGGGAGGAAGCTGAAGCCAATCCAAGCTGACTTCGGGCGAGAGGCGGGGCACACCCGGCACCAATCCACCTCAATGGCCAACACAGAGAAACAGACAACCATTCACACCTACGGGCAATTTAGAGTAGCCAATTAGCCTAACCCCTCTGTGTACGTCTTTGGACTTGGGAGGAAACCAGAGTACCCGAAGAAAACCCACATGGACACAGAGAGAACATGCAAACTCCACACAGAAAGGCACCCAGGCTGACCCCAGGGATCGGACCAAGGACCTTCTTGCTGTGAGGTGACAGTGCCAACCAGCACACCACTGTGCCACCCTTCGGAAGGCTACCCCAAGTATTTGAAAACGACTTCTTATGGAAAATGAAACAGACAGTCTACCCGACTTAACACAGGACATATAGAATGGTAACATGAGTTGTGAAACATTGGAGTTTGAATATTTTTAGTCTAGGTTTATGTACATACACTTTTGGCCTCATTTGAATCTTGATATGATAGTCATTGAAGATAATCGTAATCCTATGGATACTGGTTCAGTTCTTGTAAAAATGTATTACTCTGGACTACATGAAGTGCTCTGTACATCCACCTTGTTTAAGTGTTCACAGGTAAATCAGCAGGGAGAACCACAAAATCTCTAGCTTCGATCAACAGACGAGACGGCCAATGTTTTTTTTTCCCAGGTGTGCACCGAATGACAGTACGAAAACAGTGAGGCAAAAATATAGTGAAACCACTTCTTCACTACCAGCCTCCATTTTTAACCAACCAGACACCAACAAGACATCACATTTCTACCTTCTCGGTTTCTCTTGTCTCACAAGACAGAGGTTGTTCATGAACCTTTCTTATCTCGTTTCCCTTTTAGAGAACCGTCTCTTCCACTGTGTGAATTTTATTTACGTTTACGTATTTCGTGTTTCCTCCTGCGAATGAGTGGATTCTCTAGCACAACAATAGATGCCACATTGCTACACTCAAACAGCGTACAGCTCAGATGTATGCCTGGAATGTAAGTAATGTGCACTTTAAAGAGTAGGATGTAATTTGGAACGTGTGGACAAAGTGAAACCTATAATCGTACACTCAGGAATCTTGAGTATTACCCATCCAGGACTTGCGCAGGAATATACCACGGCCGGAATTTCTAAGAGTTATTTTTGAACCCAGCCTCAGTTTGACTGAGTGAAGTGAAGGCGCTATGAAGTCACACTAGACCACTGGGAATTGGGCTCATTAAAAGAGTTCCACATGGAGCGAACATCCATTACATCACACCCTGTCGAGGTTACTCTGTGTCACGTGAAGGAAACCCCTCTACGCTTTACCTGCTACAGATGAACACTTACCCTTCCTCCTGAGCTGCTAGAGGGATCTGAGAGAGTTTCAAGAGATTCTTGGCGTACTCTTCTTCAATCTTTATCCTTAAGGAGGAAAGGAAAAGCATCTTTTTTTAGCATGGAGCAAAACTGTTACAGAGTCATTATAGGTCTCGTTTTAGCTACAGAGGTTTAAGAAAACATCTGTGTCTAGAAATTCTCACGACGAGGTCATTTCCTGCTCTACGCGTCCTCTAGCTGACCCCCTCTCATTCCCACCTCGAGGAAAATGGGAAAGTGGTACTATGTTTGACCCCTTACATCACATTCCTCCTAAGAGCTGATCTTTCCCAGATCATTTCTGTCAGCTGCTGGCTTGTTCAGTACACAGGGCAACAGAAAAGAATGAAAGGAGTCCATTTAGCCTGCCTGTTAAAGTTACTAAGTATTGCTGACTTGTATGTGTACAGAAGAAATACATTACAGAAAAGCTACATGAGGAAAAAAAAAAATAGTACACTAGTGACGACATGAAAGAATTTCTAGACCAACTTCTGAATACACTGACGGGGAGCTTGGACTGAATAGACTCTGCTGTCGCAGCTATCAGAAAAGAACACAAAAGACAACTAGCCTGAGTTGTTATTAAACTGAATTGCATAACTCTGTCCACTCAGCAGGAAGGTTTCCCATTTTTGAAAAGCAATAAAAATGACTTCTTTTCCGTCGAGAGTTTGCAGAACTTGAACGTCAGTCATTAATGAAATAGAGGAAATTTGATGTGGAGCTCATTACTGTTGTGGTTTTCATGGCAACAAAAGAGCAGAACTATAAAAGTCTTGCACAACCATGGTTTTACAGACAGTCCTGCTGAGTTATACTAGCCATCTGAAACATCTTCAAGGTATCACATAGTTGTGTGACAAAACAACAAGGAATTCGGTCTTAATTCATGATGAGGCGTTCACTTATTCCTATAAAACAGCCTGTTTATGAAATAGTGGTAATGCGGGATACATAGACTGAAGCTGTGTTGTGAGATTTGATCTACCTCTCTCTCATAAATTCAGCCATCTCCTTCTGCATCTGTTTCCCCTTCAGCTGCTTGTGCAGTAAGATCTCAAAGCCTGTGATGCTGGCGTTCCCCTGTGGGTCCTTTTTGTCTGCCTGCAACAGGACACAAAACATGAGCGCTGGTAAACACGCCGAGAACCACACTGTCAAATAAAATCAGCGGGAGCGCAGTGACGGAAACAATGTTTTTGTCCTGCTTGGAACTTTCTTCACGGCTTTTCTGATTTCCTGGTAAAGTGACAGGCTGCGTTTTTGAGAGACAGAGACAGAGAGAGATTTGATCAAGCAAGAGAGAAAGAGAGAAGCCGATGCTATTGGGAGAACTAGTCTTTCCAGTGCCCTGGTTGACAGTTCACAAAATAAAATTAAAGTAAAAAAAAGACACATGGCTAGTCATGGTCAACTTAATGCACTATGGCATGACTCAAGCATCTTATATCATGCAGTACCTACAGGCAAACTTATATTATTATGATTTCTTTATGTATGTGCAGAAAACCATCATGATGACACGACTCACAATTCTTCTCTCTGTTGTTCCCTTACCCAAAAATAATCGCAGTAGCTCCACTCATTCGGTTTGAGCAGTTGCTGTTCCGTGGTGTGTAATGGGACGGGGAACGTCACACAGTTGATTTGCTGAGAAAGAGAATCAGACAGACACATCACATTAGAGCAAATGAGAAAGGGCTGTGG
Organism: Chrysichthys cranchii; assembly: GCA_030068335.1. Taxonomy (NCBI): domain Eukaryota; kingdom Metazoa; phylum Chordata; class Actinopteri; order Siluriformes; family Claroteidae; genus Chrysichthys; species Chrysichthys cranchii. The sequence continues at coordinate 5,883,126 of JAQMCW010000006.1, forward strand.
GATAACTGCTGTACATAACAAAAGCTTGTTATTATTATTATTATTATTATTATTATTTATTTATTTATTTATTTATTTTTTTTTTAAATTATTATTGAGAGATTATTGTACAGTCACGCCACAACACTGCAGAAGACTCAGATCCAAAGGTGTGTATTAATCTTCTATAACAGCATCTCTGGTCATTAAAACGATAGAGCTATATTAGTGTGCTCCTTCTTATACATTATTGTTTCTTTAGTGAAAGCTCATTTGGTTGATATTCTAAGGCTAATAATAAAAAAGACTAAAAAGCGCTGTTGTTTAATATTGAGAAACGTAATCAGTGACAATGGTGTAGATTTCTGTAAGCAAATAGTCAATAAGTTGTCTGCCATGATAAAATCTGCAAGACAGAGGATTGTACACTTCCTACTTTCTCAGTAGCATGACAAGCTGTGTTTCTTTACCTTTTAAAAAAGAGAGGTCAGTGAGAAAACTACTGTTTATATTACATAACGTCCACTATGCTGGATTCAACCAACTAAATGCCCTTCTCTTACCCCTCCCTTTCCATGTGTGCACTAGAATGTACGGTGGCCATCAAGTGCCTGTTGCGTACTTCCAATTACTTCCCACTTCCTTTTCCACATTCCTGTTTTCCATGCTAAATTATAAGCATGAGCCTCCGTTTTTCAAAATCTGGTCTCTCAAGCTTGTTTGCCAGCACCAGCAAATGCTGATTTCTCTTCTTTCTACTTTTGTCACCCTTCTGGTGCTTCCTTCCAGATTCATGCTGCCACTTGTAAAAATGAGAAACGGGGAAGGCGTTCTCTGGGGGTTTGTCCGTTCAAGGCTACTATAGCAGCACAACATGGCAACTCTGTAGAAGAGGACCCGCATCCTTGGTAGATATAAAGGGCTCATTCTAAGCTTATGAAAACGCAATGATTTGTAATTAATTATACACTAGTGAAAACATACTCATGAATATACTCATTATATATTGTATTTTGACTAATAGGTCCCCCAAAATCCCACACAGTGGACCCTTTAGGAGCCAACTTGTGTTACAGATTTTCCACAACATTAAATGTAACTAGAGATGCACTTCTGCAAGAAAACACAAGTATGATTGTTGCTCAGTGCAAAAAAAAAAAAAAGATGAGTGTGACTCATGATGGATGGATGTGCGTGTTGTGCGAGTTGGTCTGAGTTTTTAAATGAAGTTTGATGGATGCTGGATGAATCATGACTGAGAGGCAGAGCTTGGCTTCTGATGGCAAGTGTTTTCCTATGGGGTCAAAAATGCCCTGCTGCCAATGTGAGAAAATGCAATGGATGAAAGAAAAGAAAAAGTGTGGGTTATAGCTGACTGTAGCTCAACTGACTGGTAGAAGAAGCACAGCAAAAACATAAAAGTGGTACGATGGATATCAATAGTGCATATGGTTTAAAAAGCTCATAGTGTCATTGATTCATAAATTTAAGTCAGTAATCAATGCCAAATGATTGTAGTACAAGAAGAATAAACACTTTATAAGCGTGTGTTGTTGTAGGAAAACGATCCGAGCGATATCACGCACCATGGCGTGGATCATTTCCAAGAACAGCATGCCCCATCATGTTTTATCAGGTCAACCGTCAGACCAAAACAACTGTAATATAACAGAAGTACAGTGTTTTATTTCATTCCCCCCACTGCAAACAATGACACTGCCCACAATGTTTGATTTTCCAGCTGTGGTTGAAAACATGTTTCTGTTCTATGCGCCAGGGTTAGCTTCTATTCTGGACCAAAAGAACAGCTACATACCTACATACATATCAAACAACCCCATGTCTAATCTACCCCCCCCCGAGTGTTTTCTGTCCTGTAAATTAGTAGTAGCTCTAGTGAAGTGTGTATGTGAGCCAGCTGTGAGTCGTTTAGAAGGCTGTCGGGAGACTAAAAAGAGGAGAAAGCGAGGAATCAGATGAACGTTGACCCATATGGCCATGTGAACACCATCTGTAGTGCTATTTTCAGCACCTGATGAGTGATTTCAGTCTTTTAGAATCAATAAACATGTATATGAGCTTTTGTCCTGTGAGATTTGCTTCCACTCACGGTCACCATCCGTCTCTACGTGGGCATTGTATACTCAGCCGCACCCATGCTAAAGTCACATGGCCACCCTGCACTATACCACAAGAGATACACAAAGAGCGCTCCTCCTTGAAATCTGCCGTTCCTTTTCGAAAAAACAAAATGTGAAAACATTCAGTGTGTAAATGCAGCTAGTAATCAGAGCAGCTCCACACACACATATACGCACACTGCAATGTTGTGCGATGAACAACATTCATTTACCGCTACAAGTAGAGCTCCAGGTCCAGTTCCTTCTGCATGTGAAGGTTATCTAATGATCTTCATACGTTCTAAATTAATCAGCAGCACACCGTGATCGAGTGTCATTAATCAACGCCTTCCTCGTTCAGGCTTTGCAGTTCCCGTGGTCCGCCTGTGCGGCTAAATTTGTTTTGTTTACTCCGCGTCCTATGACAATGAGTTCTGTTCTCGGGTTGAATACGGCACAGGGCTGTGACAGCGAGACTGACTGATAACAGATGCGTTTCTCGCTGCCTGTCTAACGGCAGCTCGCAGCTCCCTGTCTCAGCAGGGTGCTAAACAGAGCGAGAACATCTGCAAAGCAGCTGGCGATGTCTCGAATGCTTACATATTTACAATCTGCAAATTTCTCCCTGAGAGTAAGTTATATCTCTTTAGTCTACGGTCCTGATTTAGTGAAAGGTTTGCGTGTGTAAAAAAGTGCAAACTTGATAACCCCCCCCCCCAAAAAAAAGTGCAAGATGATTTGTCTTTCACCTCAGGCAAAAATAGCATGCGCTGAATATTCACTTTGGGTTGTTTGTACCTGAAAGAGTGGTGTCAAAGCAAATATCTTCATTTAGCATATACAGTGTGATTTAATTGATTTTGGAAGTCCGTTTCTGTTAGGTGACGCCAAAATTTGATGGACTGTGTGGTGAAAAAAATCACGAAGTTTCGTAAAATGTTGAATTTCAGCGACTGGTTGGTTTCATATTAGATATTCGCTGCATGGTGTGTCGTGTTGCCGCCTCACAGCTGCAGGGTCCTTGGCTCAATCCTCATTTCAGGCTACTGTCTTGTCAAGTTTCACACGTGCTTCCCATGTTCATGCTGACGTCCTGCAGGTTGTCTGTTTTCCTTCCAAGTCCAAAAACACAATGGCTTGCCTATGGCGACTGACATCCCATCGAGGGTGTATTCCTATCTCTCATACCCAGCAGTATTTACCACAACCCTGACCAGGAGAAAACGGTTACTGAAGATGAATGAATGTTCACTGTATTCATTCATTCGCACCTCTAAAGCCTTTATAGACACTGTAAAGATTTTCACATTTTTGACACTGCTCAAATTGCATCACACTAATAATTATGTCAAAGTTCTACTTATTTTACTCTTCCAGAAGTCACGGGCTCACTCGTGAACAAATAATAAACGCAAAACCCTTATTTACATATTATTTCCTTCCTCTACTTTGCACGTGATGGAATTCACACAATTGCTCTTTGTTAATCTTCTACAAGCCCACTTTCACATGTGCAATTTATCCCCTTGCACATGCAAATTAGCCACGTTATTTGGTCACGTTATTAGAAAATCAGGGAATAAAAGTTCATTTTGCTTGCATTTTTATCCCTCTTATAAACAGGCACCCCCCCCCCTTGTTTTGTTTCTGTTTTCTGCTCTTTTTTTCAAATACCTAAAGCAATAAGCTTCTTTCTTTGGAATATTATATTACATTTGCACTTTAGCTTGGCTTTCTTGGGTAGGTCTTGATCACAACTGAATGAAATTCAACCATAACTGGTAACCTCCACAATTAAAGATAAATAAGAATCGTACAATGATTGTAATGTCTGGGAAAATCCACACGCCATTAAAACCTTGGTTTATGTGTGCCATGTTGCATACATCATAAAACTAGCAGCGGTCTCAAAACACTCATTAAACTCTTGCTAACTCTTTCAAAAACCTTTGAGGAAAAGTCACAGAGCCCTGTGGGTGGCTCCGAAAATGTGATCTGATCTTTGTTTAAGTCATAAAAATAAATATACAGTCTTGAAAGACAACGCGAACAACCCCAGGCACACAGAGACATTCGGTAATGTCTGTCTAATCCTCCCAGCATTCCACACTAGGCACCCTGATGACTTAGGCCCAGGGATCTGAGGCCTCACAATAGGAGCTTTATCTGTCTTCACATTAACTCCCAAGCAACTTTGCTGAGAAGAGCGTGAATAAGCTAGCAGTGATGGGCTCTAAGAGCTCTCCGAAACAGCATGACAAGAGCATCCTTAGTCTGCTCAACCTCAAACAAGAGGATTGCACACTCAACATCTGCCAGTCAGTACACATAGAAAGAAATGATTGAAGCCATGGTGTCTGCATGAACTTGGTAAGTTTTTCAGTGAGACTAGCAGGAAACAAAAATTCAGAACTACAACATTGTACCACAAGTCACACCACTGAAATGTGTCACATTTCATAGCATGCAGCATGTTTCAAAGCTGACAGACACACAACGCGAGAACACAGACACTTTTTGAATGATCTGTATTGATGCTTTTCTGTTTAGGCTACATCAACGGCAAGGGGCTAAAATCAGTCTCAGTTTAACACCTTACTTACAATCAATCGCGAGTGATTTTGAGACAGATTTAATCACAGAACAGCCCAAAACACAAAAAAACTAACACCAGTTACAATATATGGAAAAAAGGTTTGTGGACACCTTACCATCACGTCGATATGTAAGCCTTCTCCAAACTGATGCACACAGTTGTATAGAATGTCTGTGTATGCTGTAGAATTACAATTTCCTTTCACTTAGGACCAAAACTATTTCAGCATGACAATGCCCCTGTGCGCAAAGCGAGCTCCATGACATTGATCATTTGCAACTGGAAGAACTTGAGTGTCCTGCTAGGAGCCCTGACCTCAATCTCACTGAACAGGTTTGGGATGGACTGGAACACAGACTGTGACCTCATCACCCGACGTCAGTGTCTGACTTCACAAATGCTCTCGTGGCTGAATGAGCACATCTCCAAAGCCAGGCTCCAAAATCTTGTGGAAAGCCCAGAATAGTGAAGCTTAATATAAGATGAAAGTGGCTGATGAATGGAATGGAATGGAATCCCCTGGAATGGGATGTTAAATAAGCACATATGGGCCTGATGGTCAGGTGTCCACAAACTTTTGGCTATATGCTGTATATTTGCACTTAAGACAGTTTCATAGACTTGATTTGCAAAATATAAACCTTTTCAAAAAGGCGTCTGCATTAAATTTATGACACTGAGTCACGCAATCCTGTGGTGCTGACTAAGACTGACGTACAAGACCAAAGGAACTGCAAAACAAACACTAAAGTGTAAAAATGACTGAGTCTGCGGAGAAAGGTTAGTTAGCTTTTGCACTTGAACATGGTATTTTGACCCAAAGATGCATTTCAGCAAGTTTTCCCATAAAATCTCAGGATCAGCTGAAAAGTTTGTCAAATAAACTTGCTTGAGGACGTTCCAACTGGTTTCAAATTTCCCTCATTATCTCCTACCGTGACCTGAACATTTATAAATGACAAAGTCGTCCATCCATGATGTTGGTTCATTCTGAACTCTCCAGGTTTCATGAGCAGAATCATGCTGGCTCGTTCAAAGGAGACCAATTTCTCATTTCCCTGTCGTTCACATTTTGCTTACTTGAGTCCTACGCTTTTTGAGCTCTCGAACGTGTGACATTTAAGAAACTTTACCGTGACTCCTCTCATAGAATCAGTTCCTTTTTATTATTGCGCGTAACAAAAACATGTGGTTAGACAAGCAGATGACCTGAAGCCTTTCACTGATCTATTACTTGTATATTAATGTACTGCTAAAGTGTTCTTTAGGGAGAATATTAGCTAATGTTCCAATGAAATAACCTCTTTGTTGAGGCCTGTCACATTTACTACACTATCATGAAATCTGAGAGGATCATTACTGAGTTGATTCTGATTTATTTATATGAAAACACGATTATAAAATCGAACTGTTAGCTAAGGGTTAGAACTGTTAATCAAGCAAAATGCATCCACTAATACAAGGTTTAATCTTTGTGAGTTTGTTTATGCACTGAAATCAAAAGCTCCGATCGACGAACCAATTGTAAAACTGCATTTCGCTTTGTAGCACAGCGATATTTAGTTTAGAATTATACAGATGTCTACAGCATATGCTATAACATATTGTTTATTCCTCAGTGTTTATTTTAGTAATAAACTTTATATTGTTATTATTGTTTGTGGCAGCTCTTTGTAAAAATGTATGTGCATTATGACGCTGTTAATGTGCTGCAAAATCTACAGCAAAGATCAGAATAATTACTTAAGAATTTAATCACCTGTGGTTACAGTCTGTGGATCCCGATGGAAGGAATACGATCATGAGTACAGGTGGTGGAAATGGCGTACGTTGATGGGCTTACTCTCTGTTATAGGTTAGACCTCATATTAGAACTGGAATCTGTGGTTCAGAATAGACTGACCTAATCAGCTTGTTGCCACATACGGAGAATGAATGAATGCATGGATGAATGACATATAACTAGATAGATAACTGTCTAGGAAATGCTTTTAAACCCCATGGTTTAATTAACCAGCCCCACTCATCCAAACGACTCTGTAAAATTAGCAGTGAAAGCACACCCATTGGGCCCACGTGGCCCATACAGGTGCTCCCCAAGTTACGATGACCCGACTTACAATTTTTTGAAGTTACGATGACAATTGTGATCCGCTAAAAACTGTAAAATATTTAGAAAATGTTTAAAATTTGTGGGCAGGCATCGCTGGGCGACCTGCGTAACAGAGTACGATGTACGCGGACGTTTCGGATGACGCCCGGAAGAATGCAGCCGACACCCAGAAGTACTCGGACGACACCCGGAAGTACGTGGACGAAGCCTGGATCACTTGCATCGCGCGATGCCTCACTTTCTCCTGCAACTAGGGAGTCAACTTGTGTATCGGTGTACTGTACAGTGCATTACCACAAGCTTGGTTTTTTTGCGTGCTTCAAGAGCTAATTTTAATTCAAAAGCATGTCTTCTACAGGAAAAGACTCCTGGGTAGGCTAGGCTAAGCTAGGGTAAGCTGGGCTAAGCTAGGCTGTGATACCCAAGAAAGGCTAAGTGGTTCAACACAGTGGTTCGACATATGATATTTTTGACTTACGATGGGCGTTATGGAACGCATCTCCATAGTAACTGGAGGACTATCTGTACATGCTCTACATCAACAATGCTGTCCCTGTATCTATGGAAAACAAAGATATACTGGCCCTGTTACCTCTGACACCCTGTGGCTCACCTCCACTTTGGGTCGAAATCCAACACTGACTGATCCTCTCAAAGCTCCTTCTAAGCTCACCAGGTCCTTCATACCCAGTCTATTCAAACTTTCATTTTTTTCTAACCATATCACTTGATCTCCAACACAAGAAAAGATATTTGTTCATGCACTAACACAGTATGCCAGAATCTGATACAACTATCATAGGATCAGGGGAAAAAAATGACAACCACGAAGTTATGACGCTGAAGAAAGTGAAACTGCGTCTAAACCAACAGATGGACTTGCTCAGCATGATTTCTGTCCTGGTTTGGCAGCTGCTGCTTATCTCTGGACTACGCAGGGTGTTATGGGAGTGTGCTGTACATATCTAGCTGCTGTTTTTGTTCGCATACTCACCATGACTGAGGTCTTGTGCTCTGTCTTCCTTGGAGATGTGGACACGGGGCTCTGGGGGAGGAAACAATATGCATCTTTAACTTCCCTCCAGAAGAGGAATTCAACTTGTGTTTTAAGGTCTTGAGACATGTGTTTTGTTGCTGTTGTCATTGTTGTTACTGGCATGATGACTGCAAGAAGGGGCTGTTATGAGAGTTTTCCGTGATAAACTGTCACAAAACTGTCATTTTCATCCAAACATTAAAATTCCTACGTAATTCAAAAGTTTATGCAAAACATGGTGAATGAAGAATTTCTTCACTTGGTGAATTTCTTTTTGATTATTATAAGTATCGGATGATTAGACGGTTCTCCTCACTCATATAGTTCATGCATAAAGCTAATATTGACCGACAAATGCAGAGAGCATCAAGAATTACATCCATGCGTCGATGCGAATAAACTGAATGCAATTCTATTAAATCTGAAAGACTTTCAGTAATACTCATCCATGCTCTAACTGTTTTGGGTTTGGCTCAGTAGATATTGACCATTCTAGTAATGCTAGGATGTTAATCTCTATGAGTCACATTCTTTGAGCTGGACATGTTGACTCAAACCAGATTTTGGTCTTCTTGGCTTCTGTTAATGCATAAAGCATCTTAGGTTGATCTAAGGTAAGATTTAGATGATAATCATCATTTAGCAAATATGAACCAGAGCTACGTGGAGAAATTTTTTTATTTTTTATTTTTTTTACTATATATAGCTACGAAAGCTACATTTTCCTAACTGAAATATTAGTCCATTTTTGCATTTATTTCAACTGCAAGTTTGACATTTTATGGTCTGGTTAAAAGTGAGAAGAGGCAAAATTACATTTCATTCCATTACAGACAGCTGGTATCTGATTACAAATGAAATTAATACATTTATGGCAGTTTCAGCATGGCACATAGATAATCAGCAACGTGATCAAAGAGTGACTGTGTTAGAAAATCAGACTTGCTCAACATGGTTTTTTCTTTAACCCATTAACTGCCAAATTTTTTTTCTGAAATTTTTCATGTATTTCTGTTAATTCACATCCAAATAGTAACAAAAACATCTACTTTCAAGAAATATGACTGTTAGTTTTTCTGAAATTTAAATTTTTAGTCAAAGTCCCAAATGGGGATCATGGCACATGCCATCTATTTTTATGCCATTCAATATATGATCCCCAAATGGGGACCACGGAAGCTAATGGGTTAAGCAGACTCAACGTTTCAAACTGGCTCCTTGCACAATGTGATCTGTGCAGCAAGCCTAGTTCTAAACAAGCTTAAAAAGTAAATACAAATCTCCACATCATTTTGGTCAAATCTTTTCAGAGTTAATTAAAATTATGTTGCAGGCAGAAAAAAAAAATTGTCCAAAGATTTTTTTTTTGGTCTTTTTTTTTGGCCAGAATTCAGCGACAATGACATCTGATGGGTTTTCCCAGACCATGTCACTTTTTTTTTGGTAAAGCCTTCCTTGGTAAGAAGGAGAACAACAACCCTGAGTCTGTTCCTCTCTAGATTAGAGACACTTATAGAGGATCTGGGAAACGCCTTTATATGATGTTCACATGCACTGCAATAGACTACGATACGAACGCAATCACTGACTCTCACTCACTCATCTTCTACTGCTTAATCCTGTTCAGGGTTGTGGGGGGAATCCAATCTCAGCTGACTCCAGCTCCGAGAAGCGGAGTGCACCCTGGGCAGGTTACCAATCCACCGCAGGGCCAACACACAGAGAAAGGCAACCATTCATACTCACATTCACATCTACGGGCAATTTAGAGTAGCCAATCAGCCTAATCCCCCCTGTGCACGTCTTTGGACTGTGGGAGAAAACTGGAGTACCCAGAGGAAACCCACGTGGTCACGGGGAGAACATGCCCAGGTCGACCCCAGGGATCAAACCCAGGACCTTCTTGCCGTGAGGCGAGAGTGCTAACCACCACACGACCGTGCCACCCATGAACGCAATCTTATTTCATAATTCTCATGACCTACACTGTATAGATTATGCAATTATAATGCAAGAAGCACTACATTATTACCAGGATTCCCATGGAGGTTGTGTTAATGCTAAACAAAGACTGAGTGGGAGGAAAGGCTAGGCAAGTCATCCTGTTCTACAATATTCTGCACATAACCAAAGGTTTAAGGTACTCATTTGTTTAGTGTTCTCAATGTCTGCCTCACAGGTAGTCTATTTTTTCCCCCGTGTATATGTGTGTGTCTGTTTGTGGAAACAATTTCATAATATTTCTGAGGACTGATGAAAGACTATTTCCGTAAGGTTCGGCTTAAGCAGAGACGGTGGTGATTATGAGGTTAAATAAAGAAGCAGATATAGTATCTTGCAAATCAATCCTACCTGTTGATCTGTGTTGGCCTTCTGTTTTGGTACATGTGACTGCTCTGTCTGATGCAATGGACCACTGCTGTCATGAAATCCATTCACTGGAAAGAGACACAGTGGAAGAAAGTGAGCTTGATGAGCTAAGGAATAAGAAATGAGCTATTCATATCGTCAGGTTGCTCTTGACTTCAGAAAAAGGTCATGTCCCGGGTGCCAGAGTGGCTAAGGAAATACACAAAATGCATGTGTACATTCATTACCGAAGGCAGGACAACTCCAAAACAGACATGCCAATAATGTTTTGAGAAGCATTCTTTTTTTTCATGGTATTTTTATTCCCTCAACATTTTCACGGCACCATCCGGTGCTGCGTTCAATTTCAACTTCCTTGCCAGTATTTTTAGGACTGAAAGGAAAGCACATGTTGTGATTGTGCTTAAAAACACGCCGCCCTATTCGATTAGAACAGAAGGCGGGTAGGCGAAAATGTCACCCTCTCAGGGGCATTATTTAATCTTCAAAAACACCACACAGGACACGGTATACACAGCGGCAATTCAGCAATGAATGGTCACCCAGACATGAGAGGGATTTTAGTCTTTTGATCAAATTTCCACATGTGCATCAAAGTACCTGACATGTACTCCTTTGCAAGTGGGTGGTGCTCCTCGTGCTCACTCATGTGAGTCAATAAAGAGAACAACGCATGCTCAGGAGTGGCCTCTAATAAGACACATCCTTATGAAGAGATGTCCTCATCCTGAACATATTTAGGGTTTCCTTCCTCCATTTATATCAAGTGACACTGATCTCTCAGGGCTGGATCTCAATTGCATTAGTTTCTGCACAGCCGCTGCAACATTTTTAATTGCTTGTAAATTATATTATCTCCCCAGTATGTAAAGGAAAGGAAGGCTCCTCTTTCCTGTACTGCTCAACTAAATATACACTCACTGGCCACTTTATTAGGAACAATTATAGACTGGCTCATTCATGCCATTTATTATCCAATTAGCCAATCATCATCATCATCATCATCATGCACATACAGGTCTAGAGCTTCAGTTAATGTTCACATAAAACATAAGAATGAAGAAAGAAAATGTGATCTCTGCGACTTTGACTGTGGCATGGTTTTTGGGCTGGTTTTGGGTATTTCAGGAAATGCTGATCTCCTGGGAATTTCACTCAGAGCAATCTCTAGTGTTTACACAAGGTGTGTGAGAAACAACATAAAAAAAAAAACATCCCAAGAGTGTCTGTGTGGAAACACCTTGTTGATGAGAGACGTCAGAGGAGAATCTGAAGTTTGGTTAGAGTTTACAGGACAGCTCCAGTAACTCAAATAACCACTGTTTTAAACTGTGGTGAGCAGAAAAGCATCTCAGAACACAAAACACATTAAACATTGAGACTGATGCGCTAAAACAGTAGAAAACACACCAGGTTTCACTCTGGTCAGCCAAAAACAAGCTACTCTGGGTGGGTGGGATTCTCACTTTCTTCTGCAATGTGCAGATGGTAGGGTCAGGTGTTATCAACAACAACGTGAATCCATGGTCCCAATCTGCCTGGTGTCAGAAGTTCAGGCTTGTGGTGGCGTAATGGTGTAGATAAAGTTTTCTTGGCATACACCTGGCCCTTTACTACCAATCAAAACCTTGAGACCGATAGGCTAAAACAGCAGAAAACACATCAGGTTTCACTCTGGTCAGCCAAGAACAGGCCACGCTGGGTGGGTGGGAGTCTCACTTTCTGCTGGCGTACACTGGGTCCTTTACTCCCAATCAAGCCTTATTTGAATGCTGAGAATTGTTGCTGACTTTCCCTCTATGGCCACAATTTACCCATCGTCTAATGGCTACTTCCAGCATGATAATGTCACAAAGCAAGGGTCATCTCAAACTGGTTCTACAAACATGACAATGATTTCAGTGCATTTCAATGGTCTCTTTAGTCACCAGAGTTGAATCCAGAGCACCTTTTGGATGTGGTAGAAAGACACAAATGCACAGCTGATGAATATGCAATGATTATGTGATGCAATCATGTTAACGTGGACCAGAACCTCAAAGGAATGTTTCCAACAATGTTTGATAGTGGGAAGAATTGTTGCTAAGAATTAAGGCTGTTCTGGGAGCATGGGGGTGGGGGAGATGGGGAAGGTTGGGGGTGGGGTATTAGTTTGGCATTCCTTATAAAATGCTCTGATGTGAATTTGAGCTAGTACACTGCAAGCCTAGATGTGGCTACACTGACAGCACTTAATGCAATATGAGTCTCCCATGAAGGCTGCTAAAATAGCAGGGGAATCTTTAACTACTGAGTTTATCTTTCAGCCGAATCGCACACCCTAGAGTGTCAAAGATCGCATCAGTGTGCTGGCTCTATTTAGGGCATTGTTTGGTAGACCACAGAAGGCTGTTGTCAGCAATGCCGAAGTTTAAAATCGAGAGTGTTTATCAAACCTTGGTCATCTTTAGGGACTCACTGTGTGCGAGTGTGTGTGGGAGGTTGCTGAATAATAAGAATGAGAGGGAAAGAAGGTTAATACAATGCACTACATTAACACCACATATTACACCACTACTATTATAAAAACCATGCATTTATTCATTAAAAAATGTAGAAATACAGTCAATTCAAGAATTGTTGGCTTTCTTCATGAGAATGAGCAAAACTGAATATATACAATGAATAAAACATGTAATGATACTGTATCCACTTAAATATATGGTGGCACTATTTGTACCCCTTATTTTTCACTTTTCAAAGTAAATTTTTCTGCAAACCACGAGTTTAAAAACCTTTTTTTTGGGTGGGGGCTTCCTGAGTGAATAACAGCCCTGAGCCTCGAGCCAAGAAATTTGGAGAGAATCTGTGGTGGGAATTTGGGCCACTCCTCTATTAACTGTCCTGTTCAATTCGCAACATGTGTTTTAATATGGTTTCAATCCAGAAACACTACAAAACATTGACTTTGTGTCCACTATGTTGACTTGGGTGCATGTTTGAGATCATTATCTAACTGAAACATACATTTATGGTTACCTCCTGGCAGATGCAACCAGGTTTTTGGCTTTCATGGTACTTAATGATATTATGAATATCCTCAAAAAGCCCCAGGCCAACCACGACCAAAACAGCCAACAATCCACCACCATATTTTGAGTATAAGGTGCTTTTACTTGTATGTATAGTCCACTGTACATGGGTTTGGAGGGGGACACAGCTAGGAATTTGTCCTTTTCCTGGCAGTTTTTAACTGCTCTAGACTTTTAAAACATTCCAGTGGTACTCTAGGTGCTTAATGATATCCAGTGCCTTATTTCTGCAGGTCAGCAAATATCTTTCATTTCCTCAGTGGTGATGGATTTTAGAGAACTTTAAATTTAAAAATTAAAGTTAAATTACTCTGTAGTATCACTAACATATTAGCCACAAGGAAAGAAAAATACAGTAGTTCGACATAAAATCGTTATGTCAATTATTACTTATTTTAGTAGTACAGTGTTCCCTGTACCCACGAGCGTCTGAGGCCACGAGTAACTGGAGTCAAGAGCATTTTTATTTAATAAAATCTCGCTGTACCCACGAGCAATGTTTGGAGACATGAGTGGTACCGCGAGCCCTCCCGCCTCGTTATCTCTATATGCATAAACAATGGGGAACAAAGGGAACACGCAGGTCAGCGGCAGTCAGTCCCTCACAGCATCTTGTGTTGTCATCATCTCTTTGAGACCACATGAACTATTTTTTTGCTTTCGATTTCTTTCGATTGCTTCAGCCGGCTCATTCTAACAGCTGTTTTGTGTTGCCACCATATGACATGCCACCAGAGCGGTGCTATGATGTGACATCCACTCTTGTAAATGTATGAATGTTGTTTTATGTAAAATGTTTCCTAAAGGTACAACTACGCTTAGCCTACGTCGAGCAGCCTAGCCTACGGGACTTGGTCTCTTCCGTGTACGGCCATAGCGCAGTTTTTTATGCATTTAAAGATGAAAGTGTGTCTAATATGCCGAAAAATATGATATTCTCAATCAATACTACTTACACTGTCACTAAAAGCTCAATTATTGTGCCTATAAATGTTTTGTATGGGGGTATTTTGGGGACGGAAAACCAATTAATCCCTTTCCCATTATTCCTTATGGGACAAATTGTTTGTACCCACGAGAAATTGTACCCACGAGCTATGTCTTCAAACCAATTATGCTTGTGGGTACAGGGATCACTGTACTATTATTTGAATTGAACATTATTCAATGTGCGTAATGTTTATTTTTATTGTTGCTGTCCTCTTGAAGCTTAGTTTTCAGCCGATTACAGGGAAGTCCATAACTTCATTTTCCTGTTCTTGACTGCAAAGGGATCACCTGCTATTGAACATGAGCTGTGGTTCACACCAGAGCTAAAATTTTACCACAGGAAACATGTAATCAGGGGTTCCTGTGTACTTTAGTGCAAAGTAAAGACACAAATACTCTGGGCCACAACATTCTAGCATCTTCATTTTCATACGCCGCAGATTTGCCTTCAGAGCAATTGGTGTCAGGGTCAATCTTTATGAATTAAACCTGACCAAAATACAACTTTTTTAAAGTCATAAATTAAACTAAATGTCCTGCTAGCAAACGTGGGAACCAACATCAAAAACATGAAAAAGAAGTGTTTTGTAAAGACTCACAAAATGCAGACTCACCCGCTGGTAAGGAGTTCTTGTGTCGCAATAATGTTCTGGGTGTCCCAGGGACACTGGAAGGCCTTTCCCATGTAGTCTCTGAAACAGAATGGGAGAATGCAAAAATGTTTCCAGCAAATTACATCAACTAAGCAGACTGCTGTGCTGGACCTGAATGTTACACAAGTGCATTGTAGCAAAAGCAATCTGGATAATCTAAACCCCATTTAATATGTGGTTTGCACAGCTTGAACTGAGTTGTGATGAATCCTGAATCGAGTGTATTAAGGATTGGCTTACAAAAATAAATCTGGTCGTGCTAGTTAACACTCTCTCAGATTTACACAATCTGATGCAGGAGTGTGAACACCAGAATAACTTAAAAGCTTACGTGAAACACGACCGATAAAGTCTAACCTACAAGGCTTTGGGCAAAGCTTTGACTTGTGTCTCTTTCAGTTCTCGCCAATGGAGAAATCAAAGCCCAAGGCATCAGTTTAGCACAAATGGCATGCATGGAGAAGAGATTTGGCAGTGTGAACCCAAGACCTTTCAGAAATGATTTACTGTGTCATCAGAGGGCATTCATCATACGACTTTTCCTCTCTGCTTCTTCTGAGTTCGTTCGTAATGAGGCAATCGATATTATGAAAGGCATCAGCTAAACTGGTGATGATAATGTAATTGCTTGCAGACTGCTAATCTAGAGAAGACATGCTTCCTTCTCATAAACGTCAATAACGTTATGTAACTCTAATTAGCATGTCAACGATGCCGTTCTGATTGGGTTTATTCTGTTTGCTAATGCACAACCAACCCTAAATCGTTCCTCCTGTCACTTTCCTCCGTCTGACTCGAATCTCAATGGGCCACTTTAGATGCTGTGGGTATTCATCATCATAAAATCGAAGCACAAAAAAGACGAAAGTCTATGCAGAATCAGTCAGTGTCTTTGGAAATGTAATGAAAGACTAAAAAAAATGCATGCGGATCATTTAATAATCTGTGACTCTGAACTGGTTACCAAGCAACAAGCATCTGCGCTAAACATAAATCAAATGATCTCGTTCAAATAAACGTCCTGCGACAAGACAGCAGGGCCGAGATTCCACGTCGATGTCCTCCGATTTTCCACAACAGCAGAAAGGATATCAAGTAAATCTGGTCTATAATAGAGATAAGAAATATGCTGTAAATATTGCCCTACTTATGTCTAGTTATGAAGTCCATCTTTTATTTATTGCCATCTGTAGCAGCATCGTCTGCGGTGCCTGCTGTTCTTGCCTGACAATTTACCCAAAGGCATAGCCTTCATTTTTCATTGTTCATAAGTAATTTAACCACGTGGCATTTTCAAAAATGTGTGTCATTTACCATTTGCAATTTGTTAATGTCTAAAGGATTCAAGCAGCAGCCGAATCATTCTTGTATATTTACGCACTAGAAGAAACATTTCCATTCCGGTATGTAATTCATAAATCAGTTTTGATTGTTTAGGTCCAAAATCCTAAGTGCTTTTAAAAAATGGACTTTAAAACCTTTTCTAATCCACAACCCATAAGCTTTAGACCCTATATATATATAGACCCTACATAAACTCCTTAAAGCATGAAAGTAATGATGCATTAATACTAATCTGGTGACTGTGTACCAGATCAATACATTACACATTTGTGACCCGTGTGGGCAAAATGAGTCGGAATGAGGAAATTTTCAAAAATGAGTTGTTGTTACTTCCACATTGTCCATCTAAAGACCTTCAAAATGAGGCATGGTTTGTTGAAATCGGACAAAAAAATGTCCGCCTAGCAACTAGCCACTTTTGTTTATGTCTAATGGGGTTTGGAAACTCGCTTTCCATTGGTTCATAAAAACATCATCGGGAATTCGATGTGTATTATTAGAAATTAGAGGAACTACGCTTCACAACAATAGCAAACACGGGTAGGGGGAATCCCCCCTCTTGCTGCGAGCGAGCAGTGAAAAACACGGATTTATCATGAAATATTACGACAAAGGACTAATTAATGAAGACATATGAATGAACATATGAACAAAACCTGAAAATAAAGGTACCGGAAGTTTGGGATGTTTTCTTGCTGTTTTACCACAGGGATCAATAAATAAGGGCTTTATGGATTCATTTTTGAGAAAATCTCATTTCGACCGAAACTATATTTTGCCTCTTAGCTCATAATTAGCCTATGCGCATTCCGACTCATTTTACCAGCACAGGTCACATTTTTACTCATACTCATATTCGTTTAAAAAAATGCCCTCAAATCCACATCCAATACCAGGCGTTACTATGCGACATCAGCCTAGTGTATGTTGTCATATACAATGGTCAAGTGATGCAAAATAACAACACCATAATCTGGCTTCATGATTAATGACGGCTATCACAACACATCAGACAGCAAACTGTACTCTGTGAAAATATAAAGGAGAGGAATTACAGCATCGTCATACAATACAAGCAACAGGATAAAATTCAGCAGGGAAATTCATTGCTAGCACCAACCACAGCAGCAACCAACCACTGGCATAGTGCTAACTGAGATAACAGAAAATAACACCTCTTACACTGTATGTTTTTCTTGACAACCAGTTCCTGACAACGAGAGATCACAACACACTGACAGCAATAAAATATACTTTACAACTGTGTAGAATCACTATGTAGCTATTACACTTCATTTGCAATCAAGTAGCTTACATGATAAAAAATCCCCCTGATTCCTGAGTGACTATGTAGGTTACTCATTGTACTACTAGTATTGGTACTGGTATCGATGAATATAGGCGTCGGAAAAAACTTACTAGTACTTATTCTTAGTTTTAAAAATATTCCTGAGGAAAAAGGCTTAGCAGGGCAGTTCACGGATGGACGGATCAGAGTACAGTAAGCATGTAATTGCTGACAAAAAAGTGCAATAACAACAGAAGAGCACATGTAGTATCAGTATATATATAACAATAACTGATATTGATCAGCACTATATAATGTTCATGGTCTCCTCATCCGGTTCAGTTTCACTAATCATGCTCGGGTTGACCAGACAGTTTTTCTCTTTCTGCACCATGACGTTTTCCCATACGAGTTTGCTGTGACATGATGGGTATAACCAGCAGGGCATAGAGCCACTGAATCAGAAAGCTGCTACACAGAACAGGAAGGAAACCACGCAACGCAACAACCACCCCCCACACACACTATACTCGTCAGGTCACCATGGCAACCAAACAACACCACACAACATAATGTGAGGCACGCTGACCTGAGACCATCAGAAACCATATTAAAAGCCTCCAAACTCAAGCTCGGTTTGTCATGGAATGACCGTGATGGTTTTCTTCACTGTTCACTGAATGTGTTTCCTCAACTGCAATCCCCGTAACGGTTATATCTTCAAGTGGTGACTGAGCCCAGACTAAACAGATTAGAAAAGTAGGCGATTTATTGTAGGTGCGTTCCAGTGCATTAGTCACCAGGGGGATTTATGTGAGTGACTGGTTGGCGTTCATATGATTTCTAGTTTACACATTAACAAGTTCAGTGAGCACTGTGGAATTAACTTTATAAAGACCAGCTGCCTCGATTGCCTAGAAACTGAAGGTGATATACAAGCTGTTTTAACAGTCAGAGCCACTGAAACTGCTGTCATGTCCAAGGAACAGGAACCAAAAGGCCCTAACATTCTTAAATTAATAGCTACTGATGTATGAGATGTTCATTATTCTGACTCATAACATCTAGTCACTACATCCTCACAAACCATTATTATAGGGTGACCAGACATCCCCACGTTTGTAGACTGTCCTGGTGGTGGCAACATTTTAACATTGCTTCCCAGAAATCAGGTCACCTTACATTATTATAATACTATTTAAGTATTAATGCTTTATATTTACCCTATCACAGATTCCCATAGTTTAGTTTTATGATAGTTTATAGATCCCCCCACAGTATACCCTTGTGTTTCAAGTAATGTCACATTGTATAATTGCTTCCATTTCGAGATAACCTTTGCAGTTGTTGCATAATGTAGCCGGCAGCAGATGGTTCTTGACCTGTTGCCTTGTAGCAGTGTTAGCTAGCTAGCTAGTTAATTACATTAGGGGACAACTGGAATGTTTATCTCAGCTGCAGTTTTGCTAACATTAACTTTCTGTGCTTTTAAATGCTTTAAGGCATGTACTGTTTAGGAGGCAGGTAGATCATATACAGTACATATGCTAAGATGTGTATATAAAAGTGGGTCGGCAGTTTATGGGAAAATCCATACATACACCTTCCAAAGTAAAGTGAGTCATTTGTGCCACCTTTCACATCCTGTTCCATTCGTGTTCCATTCAGGTGAAGGCAGAAATTCAGTCCCCAAAAAAATGCCACCCTTTTCAGAAAAATCACATGACTGAAATGCTAGGAAGTCATTTATAGACTACTATCACTCAGTTTCGGCTACATGTATTCGGTCATTTTGAAATCCCCAGATTTTGCGTTGATAGCGCCTAAAATGACTCAGAAATAAAAATACAGTGCAAATGTGAATAGGGACAGTCAATAGTGAAAATTACAACTTGACTAATTCTGCTCCCAGCCCAGATCCTCATTTCGTCATCTTGAGAATGCATAGATGGATGCCTTGTGGGTGGAGAAAGAGGATGTAGGACAGTCCACTGAGAGACAGACACAATGCTGATTGTTTCCAAGTATGGAGACAATAGGAGACATCTTGAACAAGCCTCTGATCTAATGACACCGCCCTGTACCAGCCTCACACACTCAAACTGCACAGCAATGCTTGGGCATTGACAATACAATCAGGCCTGTTGTTAATTGACCTTAAACTATAAATTCTGATTTAAAAAATGAGGAATGTGCTATAAAACATGGCATGGGTAGTGCTTTCGACTCACAACCCCAGGGCCCCTGGGTTCGATCCTAAGCTTGGACAACTGTCTGTTTGGAGTCTCTGTGTATGTTCTAATGATATGTTCTCACTGTCCCATGTTCTCAAAACTCCAAAACAACATTTTCCCACAAGGTGAAGTCCAAACTGGACTATTTAGACAGGATTGTAGGATTTATAATTGTGTAGTAAGTAAATACATTCAGATGTGCTCACCGTTGCTTACAGTGTTGACGTAGTACTTCCGTCCCTGCGGTGACATGTAACACTTCCAGTCTTTGGGCAATGGGCTTTGGCAAGGCTCCTCACCAGGCAACATGCTCAAGGAGGACGATTTCTGAATGAACAAGACAGAGAAGCTCAGGAAAAGGTCATGTTAGGCAGAAAACCCTGAATTAGGCCATCACCTGATAATAAAGAAGGCTCTAAGAATCCACTACTGTAAACTGTTTTCATTGTAGCAGTCAGAAAAGTCTAATGCCTTGGTGTTTTATTTGTTTAAATATTACATTACTAAACATTCAGCTTTTAAGCATCATTCTTCAAATGGCATCCCACCAACTGAATTAAGCATATGATGAGCAAACTACCTTTGGATGTATTTTAATTTCATTAGAAGTTTAACAGATGATGGAACAGAAATGTTATTTTTTTCAGTAGTGGACTCGGCACCCTGCCGTACAAAACTATAACAGGTCACTAGAATGCTACTTAAGAAGCCCAATCACAGACAATAATTCATGAAGTGCAGCACAGTCTAGAATTTCCTCACTGCGGTTATCTCCTATCTGGATTTGGCCTCTGTGAAGCCTCACTGCATTTCAGCTGTGGCATTTACCAATGTTTTTCTAAAGCTTAGCTCATAGAGGTTTTCCCGTCCATAATTTTCCTCCGTCAGGAATGCTGGAAATGTAGGAGGAATACTCTCCAATGCAAAACACCACACTAAATTACATATATAGCCTCCATAGGGAGAAACAAGGCCTGGGTTATGCAGTGTACATTTAGCATACAGAACCGATCTTGAAATATTGTTTTACCTTAAAGCGGAATATGTCTCCAGTGGTCTCAAACCCAAATTTGTTAAATCCTTTATGTATTAAAACCCAGCCAATCTCCCTTTCCACATAAGTCAGAAAATACAGTCCTAGTAAAGAATAAAACATAAAAATAAATGCTCTAGATATAACACTAATGTCTTCAAAAGTTGGCTGTGATTTAAGGTTCCATCCCCTTCTGATAAATCATTAGTAAAAGTTACTGGCTTAGAACATCTCTAATGGTTTTCTCTATGTAAACTGGGAACTTCCCCACTGAGTATTTCCTTTCTTGCCGATGTGAATAATGGGGTGCAAAACATAAAGACAAATGAAAATGTGCTATGAGGAAAGGTTAAAAAGGGGAAAGTAGCTAATGCTTGCTCAAAATGTTGCTGGAAGTCACCAGATTACATCAGAGACTAATTTCATCATTTGCATAGCAAAAAGTGTTGAATAAGGAAGATTTTCTGAAGACAGATTAGAAGCAAGAATACAAAATAATGGAGTATTACTTAAAGGAAAAAACTTTGGGCATAAAACTACAAATTGCCAATTTAGGTATTTACAACATTCTTTAACATATATAAATGGAAAATTGTAACATATCAAATAATTAACTTTTATTACTTGTAAATATTGCCAACAAGACATAATTTTAAAATATTTAAATGGTATGAAATGGGACAAAAAAGAGCAATCAGGGATTATCTTTTGTGAACAATGGGTGATCAGGGATTAGTTGTTGTGAGCAGTGGTGAGCGGGGATTAGTAGTGAACAATGGGGATCGGGGGTTAGTTTTTGCTGTGAGCAGTGGTGGTGAGCGGGGATTAGTAGTGAACAATGGGGATCGGGGGTTAGTTTTTAGTTAGTTTTTGCTGTGAGCAGTGATGGTGACTGGGATTAGTAGTGAACAATGGGTGATCAGGGAGTGGTTGTTGTGAGCAACTGCCATCAGTGATTAGGTGTTGTGAACAATAGTGATCAAGGATTAGTCGTTGCAGTGAAAAGTGGTGATCAGGGATTAGTAGTAAGCAATGATAATCAGGGATTAGCTGTTGTGAGCAATGGGGATCAGTTATTAGTTCTTATGAACAATAGTGATCAGGGATTGGTTGTTGGGACTAAAAGTTGCTTTCCTAAGCAGCTAAAGGGGTCTAAAATTTGACAAATCTAGTGATAAAGTCACTAACTTGCCAATACTGATTCTGCCTCACTTTGGAAAAAAAACATCTACTAAATAAATATAGGGGGACGGACGGTGGCTCAGTGGTTAGCACTGTCGCCCCACAGCGAGAAGGTCCTGGGTTTGAACCCCGGGCTCGGCATGGGTGCCTTTCTGTGTGAAGTTTGCATGTTCTCCCCGTGTCCGTGTGGGTTTCCTCCAGGTACTCCGGTTTCCTCCCACAGT
>JAQMCW010000006.1:5939725-5954092 GCA_030068335.1 Chrysichthys cranchii
GTGCGACTTTAACAAGGAAACTATCCAATGATCGCTGCTTTTGCCTCCTTTTGAGGATTTCGTGGAAATGCGACATTACATTGTCATTAAACAGATTCATCACTCGCACTGCCGCAGCCTTATTCGGGTGGTGCTTTTCTACAAAGTTTTGCACTCTTTCCCACATTTTGCACATCTCCCTGAATAGCTACAATCACTATTCGTATTGTAAGACATCGCTCGTTAACCAAGTCAAAATTAATTAAAATTTCTTGCTCGTCTTGCAGAACACTCACAGACTAAGTTACTTGCAATCCAAGGTTTCACTGTACAACCTTTGCCTGGTTTCCAAATACAAACTCTAAAATGTTTTCTTCTTCTCATCACTTTACAGGGTGACTGCTGGATATGTATGGAACTTATGTCTACCTCGTTCGACAAATTCTACAAATATGTATATTGCTCATTAGATGATGTCATTCCAGAGGAAATATTAGGCAAAATTACATTAGCGGTGAGTGCATCACATAGTATGCCTTTTTTAAGTGCCGTGTTTCTGCCAGTATTGTAGGATTCTTCATCCCCCCCTCTCAAATCTATTACAGACTGTGAAAGCACTGAATCACTTGAAAGAAAACTTGAAAATAATCCACAGAGGTGAGTGTTAAAGAATGCCTCATTACAGCGAACCTTTAATGCATTTCAGTAAAATAAACCAAACTCACAATGTTTGTTTTGCACTTTTTGCATTAAGTCATGGTGGTCTTATTAATGTAATGCATAAATTCATGGCTTTGTGATTATATTTGAAGAATGACAATAAATGTGACAGCTGGGTAACAAATCACTGTCAGGTATTTAATGTGCAAGGAAGGAAATGAGAGTGCTCTCAAGTCTGGGCTTCCAAATTTTTGCCTGGTTAAAAAAAAAAAAAAGACTTGTAAAAATAAATAAGTAATTTGAACAGTTTCACCAAATAATATCCAATTGGGAATCTACCTTCTCTGCACAGCATGGAGACAGTCAGCATGTAGACTGAGCGACGTCCATGTGCCAACTGTCACTAGGTGGAGCTGTCCTATTAATAAACCGACCTGCTGTGAAATAAAAATCCCTAACTACTGTGTGCAGAATTGTGCAATGAAACACGAAATACAGTAACAAGAATATGATATATTAATAAATACATAGATTTGTGAGTAGACTGAAGACGTGTAATTTACTACTTTCTTGGGTGTTTTGTGCTTTTGTACCGGAGTGGCTTGCAGTCTGTAAAGCTGTTCTTATTCTCCGTTATTCTGGACGGGGTGCATTTCTTTATCCATGCTTTCCTTTTACAATCTGTAGACATCAAACCCTCCAACATTCTCCTGGATCGAAATGGCAACATCAAGCTGTGTGACTTTGGGATCAGTGGACAGCTGGTTGACTCTATAGCCAAGACTAGAGATGCTGGATGCAGACCTTACATGGCTGTGAGTCAGCACATCATCACCCTTTACTAGATTTTTATAAAATGCGATCCGTCAAACCTGTGTGATTTAGGCGTTATATAAAAAGAAAATCATAATGGGGTGTGTGGTTCTAGGAAAGTAAGCAACAAGGGGATGGTTTGATGAGCTTGCTGAAATATTTAATTCCTCTTACACCACCGCAGTTTATCACAGGTTACGTTTTTCTCATTAAAGAATGACACACTGTTTCACATTTTCTTTGTTTACAGTTGCATTTATAGGTGGAGTGAGCAAGTCAAATCCAATACACCTTTTGCAGAATTCAGTGAACGTCTCCTCACAGTCCACTAGCTGTATGTTTTGTATGTGCACTGCAGAAAAATCGGGTGCTTGGACAAAAGTGCCTCGAGCCACACAACACTGTTCTAGCCAATCAATAAAATGAACTATAACATTTTACAGTAATCACATTAATATTTTTTTCTGGCCTTGTAGCCAGAAGTACAGGGGACATATTCCAGCCAATCACAGGACAGGAGAACTTGTAGGGGGAGATGGGGGTGTCCCTGTTAGTGTCCTTGCATTAACAATACGCATCCATAAATTTGGCAGGGGGAGCAGAGCAGAGCTCGTGAAGGAGCGCTAAAGGGAGGTGTGTGTTTGTTTGGCTGTTGAGCTCAGTTGTCAACAATCATTCTCAAGAGTCAGCAAATGCACCATTTTAATGTTGTTTAACATCAGCAAAGCATGCAAAGCACCTGTTATTATTTGCGTGTAGAAGCTACGAATAATCATTTCATCATTCTCTCCACTCCAAAATAAATCCTGTGGTGGAAAATGTAAAGTTCCATCATACTAGTTCCTGTTGATGATCTGTTTCTATAGAAACTAACATTTTACCACATTAATATTTTTTTCTGGCTTTGTAGCCAGAACTACAGTCAGGGCTGCTGTTCTAAAAGTTAATCTGACCAGTGTGATTTGAGGATTCAGCAGCCCTGTGGTACAAGTAGTTTTAGCTGTATTAGGTTAATCTATTGAATACAGTTCTTCAAATCGTCTTCGTTTCATTGCTCATTTATATTATGTGTTATTGCCTTCAGTTGTGGAGGAAAAACAGAATGTCTCTCTCAGTAAGGACAACATACCAACGTCTGATTTTTCTTGTTGTGATTTTTCGCGTGCAGCCCGAAAGGATAGACCCCAGTGCTTCCAGGCAAGGCTACGACGTGCGCTCAGACGTTTGGAGTTTGGGAATTACGCTGGTGCGTGACGACATGTCCACTGCGTGTTTGAGTTAGTGCATGAAATAAGCACAATACTATCATATTAATTTAACTGTGCATGATTTGCTTGCTCCACTCCTTCAGTACGAGCTGGCCACCGGCCGCTTCCCATACCCCAGGTGGAACAGTGTGTTTGATCAGCTGACGCAGGTGGTGAAGGGAGACCCTCCTCAACTCAGCAACTCTGAGGAGAGGCAGTTTTCTCCAAAATTCATCAGCTTTGTCAATCTTTGGTGAGTATCACAGTGTTCTATGTTATTCACAGATTACTGTAATGTAGTGCAGATCCGTAAACCGTATTTCTTTTTTTTTTTCAGCCTTACAAAGGACGAGTCGAAAAGGCCAAAGTACAGGGAGCTTCTGGTAAATATATCTTGTATCTTATGATCTGGTTGACAAAAATTAACCACCAATACCTAGTGTCACTGTATTATGTATATGTATTATGATTAAAGCCAGGTGGACCTTGATGTTTGTGAAAGAAAATCTTTGTTTTCTTTCCCTCATCCTGTAGAAGCACCCGTTCATCTTGATGTACGAGGAGCGAGTGGTGGACGTTGCCGGTTACGTGTGTAAGATTCTGGATGAAATCCCCGCCTCTCCCAGCTCTCCCATGTACGTCGACTGATAGCTTGTACGTTATCCGAATGCAACGTTAAACACGGCAGCCGTTCGGCGCGCCGCATTGTCCCGTTTCACAGTTCCACATTGCTTTTAAGGATCGACACTCCCAAAACATCGTGTGCAATAAGGATCGGCTTTTCATCTTCAAAACCATTAGTGTATTGGTCTGTCAAACAAGCTAGAACAATAAGAATAAGAACAATAATAATTTTATTCGAGGTGTGATATTTATTTTAATGCCACATGTAAATGTTTAGCTGAGCTCATTATAGAAAATTAGAACAAGACTTGAACTCCTTCATGCAAGACACATTTCATGTTCACGGGAATGTTAAAATCTACTTGAAAGTGACACAGACGACAGAAACGAGAAAATTGCTGAAACGAGAAGTTACTATTGTCGAGTAGAAGAACAACACCTACCATATTGTGTACCGTCTAACATTTCCGTGATAGGATGTGCCATTTAGAGCAATATCTGTAGGTGTAAAGCACGGTTTAGTTGTGGTCTCACTTTCCGAAAGAGTATGCGGAAGTATTGCTGTTTGTCAAAGAACCGGTTAAAAATGGCATGAATCTTTTCCTCTACACATTTCGCTCTGCACATGGTGAAATTCCAGCATTTCATCAGGATGATTTCTGTCACAGGTAAACTTTGGGGGGGGAAGGCACAGATGACACTTGGGTGCAGTCTCGTACCTTTTTGACAGATCAGTTGGTAGGCTGAATGATTACAAAGCAAGCAAACAAAAAAAAGAGTCATCCTTAAAGTAGTTTTGTATAAATATGCAACTTTAACTCACCAAATTGTATTGTATGAATTCAAAAGAAAAACCTCTGGCTGGTATAGTGTACACACTTGCAGACTCTCCTATCTCGTCATAGATGTAAAACAGTTATAGTACATGTCCGAGAAACACGTTCCCTACTGCTATGTTATATTTTGCCACTTTCCAGAAATTCGCTCTGCCATCTTGGCTTATGTATGCATTCTGAAAGATGTTCAAACATCACTGTTTAGGTTAACTCACTTTAAAAGAAATGTACAACACTTTGCCAAAGCGGTCTTTTACTAACTGACATAAGAGGACGACTGAAATATGACACTAGGAAGCATTGAAAGACTTGGTGAACGAATTCATTTTTTTGTGAAAGATTGGTGAAAGGATTCGTGTGTGTGTGTGTGTGTGTGTGTGTGTGTGTGTAAACTACAGATCATCAGACACATTTAAGATGCATCACTGACCTAAGAATGCGTAACTATACATCCTTTTTATGGGCCTACCTTAATAAAGAAGACCCCAGTTTTGAAAACAATCTTTCAACTGTACAAAAATGGCACCGTAGTAGAATTATTTAATATTAGAAGGGAAAATATGGATTTTATGTAACGTTATATTGTATGGGTATAAAGAGCGGGGAATACCTTCGAGAATTGTTCACACTGTGAAAAGAGTTTAAGTGTATACATTGTGAACAGCAATCTGTAAAAAAAAAAAAAAAGAAAAGAAAAAAAAAGAAATTGTAATTAGAGGATATGCAGGGATATTGCCTTATGTCTGCTTTTTGGAGATATTAACCTCTGACGGTCTGAGCTATTTGTCTTCTTCACTTCACATATTTAAAGGATATTGATGAAATCTTAGTGTTCTTGTAGTAATGATGAGAGCTAAGTATCTGCCTGCAGGTCAGTTGTGATAAGGCTAGGATGTGATTGTGACCTTATCGAGCTATTTTTTTTCCTTTCTTTTTTTTTTTTCTGTAAGGTCTGGAAACAAATGGACTAAATGCTAGAATAAATCCTATGAATTAGCCTCTGCTGGTGTGCTGGCTTTTTGTGTGGGAGAATAAAAATACACGTTGGTCCTGCAGGGGTGTGTGTGTGGGGTTGAGCTCAGGTTGTTCGTTATCAATTTTTCCTACATTCTCAAAAATGTGAAGGTGTTTTATTGGTAGGTTATCCATAGGGGGTGTCCGAGAGCATGTGAGTGTCCAGGGTGAATTTCTCGTTGCCCTCTGTTCCTGGGATAGGCAATGAATGCACCTTGACCCTGATTTGAATAAAATGGTTACTGACAATGAATGAATGAAGAAAACTGAAACCTTTGTAAAGAATAAAACACAACAGGATGTGTAGTTATAGGAAGATATTTAATGACTGGTCCCTCTGACACTCAGGACATGACCATTACCCATCCAAAATTAATTAACTTCCTATAACAGCATGTCTGGAGGTCCGTTTAATCCTCTTATACCATAGCAATTTGGCATTTACAATCATTATTTCAGAATGACACATCATATATTTTATCCATTTATAGGTATGTTTAATGCTGGGAAACATCCACAAAACAGGTGGAAAGTTTTTTGTTTTTTTTTCTCTCTTTCTGGAAGTTAATAAGGCAAAAAAAAAAAGTAGATGGTCATTGCAGAGAAAGAAAGCCATTCGTCCTAAAGACTTGTGTTAGCTGTTACTATAGAAACAGTAATGTATTAGAAGAAGTGCAGTAATATGAACCCGTGACTTGTCTTACTGCCGTTGTAGAAGATTAAGCGACGTCGTCTGACCAATCCAAATCGAGGAATCAACAGGGCTGTGGTTTAATATAAACATAAAGAAGTCCTAATAATCCTGAAGAGGTGTTCAGGATGACCCCACACGGACAACCTGAAGATAACCATGAGCTTACTTTGGATCGTGCCATAAAGAAACCATGACGATGGCTGTGGATGTTCTTCCTCGGAAAGCTCTAGGACCGAAGTAGATAAGAACAGTTTGCACTCGAGTCTCCATCATAGAATGGTTAACTTAAGCTCAGTACAATAGATGATGCGTTAAAGCTGTAATGAATTCAGAAATGACTCTCATGCTCATACTTGTGTAGATATTAACACTAACATTTTCTGACTCTATGCACTCTGACTGATTAGATAACTGGATGAATGTGCAGGTGTTCCTAACAAAACAATCAGGTGTAATTAGATAACAGCATGAATGTACAGGTATTCCTAATAAAGTGGACGTTGAGAGGAGGATACAGTTATAGATGGGTAATGATTTATAATTTTATAATGAGCGTCACCCAGATTAGGGTGGATTCCCGTTTGCGTCTGGGTTCCTCTCAAGATTTCTTCCTCATGTGACCTCAGGAAGTTTTTCCATGCCTCTGTCCAAACATTATATCCAGAGTTTATATATTTTTGTAAAGCTGCTTTGTGGCAATGTCCATCGTTAAAACTGCTATACAAATAAACAAATTGATTCGAGTTGAACTGGGATGACAGTTTAGTTTTGTACAACCATGTCTTCATTGAAACAGCAACATGATTTAAAAAATAGAAGTCTCAGGAAGCTCAGTCTTTATGGAATTTTTTTTAATTTGTTGGTGTTTATTGAAGTTTTAATAGTACAGTGGTGGAGACATACTGAGACGGTTTACATTGTAAAGCTGTTCAGTGGCCAAGCAGTACAAAAGCTTTTTGTCACATCTATATATTTCTTCCCCAGGAGAAAAAAGACAAAAACAACACAAATTTGTTTTCTTCAGCACGACAGAGCAATCATGTGTACCGGACAGATGCTATGGAATGATGGAGCTCTCTCTCTCATCTGGTTGGCTAGGAGTCATGTGTGGTAAGACTGGAAATGATGCATAATGTGTGATTAAAATTTTAATCCAGCACTACAGACCATTAGGTTAAAAAAAAGAGGACATGGCTGAGAGAGTGCTTGGTCTGGTTATGAGTTTATTCACTGGCAGAATGGGGGTGGAAAAAAAAAAATATTTTTTTTGACAATCCCCTGCATCACAGTGGATGGACATATAGTTATAAAATCAATGCAGATTTGTTTCATTCTCCTATTTCAAAGCTCAGTCTCAAAAAACCTGTTATGTTCAGGAGGATTTGTGCCAACGTAAAGCAATTACAAACCACAGAATCAAAGATGAACCGGTTCTGTTTCCTTTTTGGCTCATAAATCAGTTAAATTTTCTACCTGATCTGTGAAGCCATAAATGCGCTAAAATAAGACCACAGTGTGAATGCTCTCATCACTGTGCTGTTCATTTGCATTCAAATATTTAAATGGTTTATATGGTCAAAAGAGAGGAAATCTGAGGATAGTGACCAGAATCAATTGATTATTGGTGTGGAAATTGAGAATGTGTGATGATCCTTGCTGGCTAAAGTCCTCCACCAATCAAAATATGACAAAATCTATTCAAATGTCTAGTAGCACATAGAAATCTGCTCTGTTCACAGTATAAATCGTCAGTGAACTGGATTTTCCTCCCACTAATCAGACCCCAAGGTTTGACAATACGCAAAGATGCATATTTTTTTTTTGTGCACACACAAAATACCTTTGAGTTTATAAAGAGAAAATGTCCACAGGTCTTGTATCTGCCAGCCCCACTGTGGGTGCAAATGTTCACAGTAAAACAATACACAGTATATTACATGTCATTCTGCACAACTGCTGGGAAGAGCGGCCCACGTCCATTAACACTGTTCTTGTACCAAAAGAAAAATAAAATAAATTCTGTTTGTCAATGAAATGCTCACCTTGAAATTGAAGTTTAGTTTTCAGTTACATTGCAAAAAAAAAAATCTACAAAAACATTTTAATCAAGCGAAACTGAACCTGTGCTGTTAGTGCAATCGGAACATTCAACATCGCTGACTCAACCGTGGAGAAGCAAAGAAAGAAAGAAAATTCCAAACACTTTAACCTTCGCTTTCATCTATAGTGTATCTGTATGAAGCTTGTCTGTTTGTAGAGTATCTAAAACTGAATGTAATATTTTAACCATAATTTGCTGTTGAATTATCAGCTGTGTATAGTCGATAAAAAAAAAAAATACAATATTATAAAATATACTGTATGTATAATATAAAATTATATTAGAAAAGATTTTGCGCCATCCCAACGTCCATTTTATTGGCAATTACACCCGTATGCATGAGAGCTTTTTGTGTAAATGTGTGTGTGCTTTTGTTTCCACGCTGCTGAAGCAAATCCATCACTTGAGCTCAAACTGCAGCATATTTTAATACTGTATGACAGTTGCCAGTGTGACGTTTGAAACTTTCCATAATAGTGTCTTTCAAGAGTAATTTCTTTTATAAAATATATTTATGTTTGGATCATTTTAAGACACAAAAAGTGCATCTGAGGATGCCACGG
Source organism: Chrysichthys cranchii (assembly GCA_030068335.1). Classification (NCBI taxonomy): domain Eukaryota; kingdom Metazoa; phylum Chordata; class Actinopteri; order Siluriformes; family Claroteidae; genus Chrysichthys; species Chrysichthys cranchii. The sequence continues at coordinate 5,948,257 of JAQMCW010000006.1, forward strand.
TTAGTATTGCGATCCCGTATAAAAATAAAACTTGGGAGTCAGATTTTCCTAGGCCAACTATGGTTTTCATGAATCTCTTGCATGAGGATATGCAATCTCCTGTATCCTATTCCTAAACAAAGGAATGTCTCATAAATATCTTCTGTATAAATATATCTATGCAAATATCCAAATGTCCAAATAAATACATCTGAGATGTGACGTCTTCCAAGATAGCAAATGGGTCACGCGTCGATAGTATTAGTCATATTACAAACAGTCATATAGATGGAATCTTTCATATAGGGGCAAGCAGTGAGCGAAATGTAAACCTAACATATTTTTACAAAGCAAAAACATGTTGAAGATGTGTACCACATGCCTATAAAGTTTTATATGTAGTCATTCATTAAGGGAATAAAAACTAAAAATCATGAGTGCGACATGTCATTTAAGGCCTGACCTTAATGCACTGACGGGTAAAATGAGCATGTTTGTTTTGTGTTTAATCCATGGACTTGCAACTAAGACATACTCTCACATTATAGATAAAGATATATTCTGATACAACTACATTGTATCTCAGCTGTCTAAATAAATTAAAATGATTCTAAAAAAAATTAAGTGGGGACAGAAACAGAAAAGATCTAAATAGTAGAACAGAGGCAATTACATGCTGTCCAAAATATATGTCAAGCCAAATGTGACAAAGTACTATACTACTGAAGGTGCAGTGTGAGCATTAATGAATATTTACAATAGCACATTAGAATATACACGTGGTGGTGATTTTGTTTTTGTGAGCTCTTTAGGAGTGTTTCGCCACACACCACATGCAGGAAAGACATTTGAAGCAGTAGTGTAATATTTACAAATGGATTGTGAATGCTGTTGAATTCATTCTAGATGTTTAGTTTGAATAGACTTGGTTCGTTTGGATTCTATTGTTTCCAGTAATTCTTCCCCACATTCTTTCCCACAATGTAAAGTCCAAAGGTTTTTCAAGTTTTGGACCAGAACAAATGCTTATTTTTTTTACTGAGTAAAACTATAGGAAAAACATATTGACTGATGTTTTAACAGGTCAGCCTTTAGTCTTAGTTTTATTTGATCTTGTTGGCTGTGCGTCTTGTGGAAAATCACATCGTTAAAAATTTTGAATGTGAAGTGCTTTGTGTTACTGCTTATTATATACCTAGCTGGGTGTTTTAACTATGGAGCTCCTTGGTCAACTTCACCAGTGCTCAAGATGCAGGTCCATGGCTGAGTTCAGTCCAATGTCACTCACGTCCAGGAACTCTGTGTTGAAGATACTGGGTGCTGATGGGGCCATGCTGCTGCTGAATGCCGTGGCTGAGCTGGGAGGAGTTAAGTCCAACCACTCCATGGTCTCCCATGGTGACTCGGAGAACGTCATGCCAAGCCCTTGGCCATCCGTGGGCACTGGCGAGACTTTGGTGGCCATGGGAGACAGAGGCGTGTCCATCATGTCCCTGTTGCTTAGCAACTTATCGTCATGGTGATGACCTGGGAAGGAGTCTCCTATTTCCTCCAGCTGGCCCTCATCAGTCCCCAGCTTGACAGGGATGATTTCACCATGGCGGCTCACGGGGCTCAGAAGTACCTCCAGTTGGCACTCGGTGTGTCCTGCAGCATGTTCATATGCCACCTCAGAGGGCGAAATGTGGCTGTAGTGGCGGTGGAACTTTGGCATGGACGTGGCACTGGTGGCAGTGTTGCCGGACGAAACTGTAAGGTGAGGCACAACTTTGGTTACAGGGGACCTCTCTTCTTTGGCGTTAGCTGGCATTTCTTGATGGGGGGAGGGGGGAGATGGGCAGTGCGGGAAGATGGGAAGGACATTACAGCATTTATCAGAACAGGTTAGATTAAGGATCGGGGGTAGGGGACTAGAAGGCGCATGCTACTTTTGGACATTTCTACTTGTATACTCACCTCCACTTTCAATAAGCACGTCAAGGATTTCGTCCATTTGCTGACTTCTGGTCATCTGCTGCAACAAATGAGTGCACTCATGTAACTCTTTAATCATACAGGCATGTGGTCTCATTCTTTAGATTGGCACTTTGCATTTGGGTTGTAGTTATTATAAATTTACAAAACGTCACTGCCTCAGTTGGACACAACAGTTATGCTAAGCCACTGAAAGTGTCAGATACAGTACATCTTGTTTAATTCTCATGAAAAGAATACGGCATAATGACTGAAGCAAGATAAACAATTTCGTTTACATAACGGCTTATCCTGCAGTACCGACACTGCTGTTTAATGCTCTTAGATGGGAATTCCACCCAAAAATCAAACGCTGAATTTTCCTCTTTTATACCACTAATGTGCTGATAGAAACTCAACTTGTAGAACCAGTGTGCTTTCCCAAATCAGCTTTCTTACTTTATGGTTTTGACTCAACAACATGTCAAATCCTGAAAACAGTTTGTATCAATAAACGTAGCTAACAATCAAGACTTTTAAACAGTTAAACACTTTTTTGGGTGTAATTTCACTTGAGTATTATTTTTAAGCAAATATCAGCCAGGAAGCTCTCTAATCAGCACAACTGTTCACATATTTTGTTGCCGATCATGCAACGTGAAAGCAGTGAAGTGTGCATTTTGAGGGTGACACAGAAGAGAAAAAGTGTTTGTGATTTCTGTGTGCATGAGCGATGCCAGAAGCTGGAGTGATAGTAGAAGGCATGAGGCTCAGCTGGTCTTGGGACTCCTTTACCTGCTTCACTGCATCCTCATAGCATGGGGGCTGTTTAATGGTAGGTGCAGTAGAGTCTGAGCTACAGAAGGTAGTGGTGGAGGTGGCGCACTTTTGGCCAATGTGCCTGGGAGAGTGTAATATTGCCATCTATATGAGGAGATAGGGTGAAACGTTATATCTCAGATGTGGAAGAGGGACCAGATAAAGGCTGAAGTTTTCATAGATCACGCTCGTGTGCAGCAGGCATTATGTGTGTTTGACCATGAGAAGGGGCAAACGGATCAACTGTTCATATCTTTCCTCCCTATTTCTCCTGGAATCATCTGTCAACATTGAATCATAGCAGGTAGCTTTGATTTGTCCTATCATCTTATGTGAGTTTGGCATGTGATATAACCACATGATAAGATTCATGCACATTGAGAAACTTGTGACTCGTAATGTTTATCCAGTTCAATGAATAATGGGCTGATGAAAACATGTGACTAGTGTATTCATTGATAATTGTGGAGCCTTTTAGAAGGTATTACAGATGTTTGATTTGTGTGTAACCAATTAATTTACGTAGGATAACTGTGGGAGGACTGGTTTTGTGGCCACCGAGAGAAGGAAAATGAGAAGAACAGTCAGTTTGTGTGAAGGCTTTTCCAGATAGATTTTGTGCATGAATACAGTTAAGAAGGTGGGATGATGTGGACTAATCTCATCTCCTTACAAACCTTTTGCTGCATGTTTGGACTTTTGGCCTTAGAAGACCCTCTGGGGTTCAGGTTATTCTCACTGCTTGGGTACACTGGCTGCATACTTCTCTGGTCAGGTGAATAAGTGCAGCTCACAGACTGAGCAACATTCTTCTGCTGGAGCTGCGATAAGGAGCAATATTTTGTTAGATTTGTTTCAGAGCCTCATAAGATCTACCAGTTATATTCCATATTCCTTGATGAAAAGGACTGAAACCCTACATCAGAAAGCAGCTACAGCTCTTTTGTATGAGGCTGTGTACCTGCATGGGATGTGGTCTGGCTCCACTGTGAGGGCAGCTGTCCCTACCCAGCGGAGGTGTGAGTAGAAATGGATGACTAGGAGAGGAGGGCAGGCTGTTGGGCTGTGGGCTGCTTGAGTTCTTGGTCACTGGTGAATTTTGAGGAGAACACTGAGGGCTTAGATAGGCTGGGAGACCAGAAGGACTTCTAGAGGAGGGCACGTCTAGGCTCCGAAGTCCACCACCTAGGCCACAGTGTCCCATTGGTTCCATGCAGCTGTTTGGGGGCCCATTCTTTGGCTGCTTGGAGGCCATTGGACAGCTGGAGGCCACATGTTCCTGTTTGATAGACAAGCCAAAGAAGTGCTGCATCTGGCTTGGGGTTTGCAAGTGCACTGGCTCCTGCAGGCCATGATTGTGCTTCCGTTTATGCAATTGCATCCGCAGCTCCTCCACATGCCTTTGTTCCTGGTGTAATTTCCACGTCAGCTCCTCGATCACCTTCTGCTTCTCAACCAACATCTTGTCCTTCTCAGTGTCCAGGCCTGGTTCACCGTGCAGGCAGTTCCCCAAGTTCTGGTTGTCTTCTGCAGTCAGTTGAGCTGGTGACGGCTGTAGGCCAAACTGCGGAGAGGACATAGTGACGTCGCTAAAACTGTCAGGAAGAGAGCCACTAACAGAAAGCTCAGAGGAGGCAGGAGAGATAGGTGGGGTGGATGTAGTACTGCAGAAGGGGTAATATCCTCCTACATGGGACATAGTTCCAGAAGAACTTGGGGACTGGTAGGAGGAGAGTGAACCAGTGGGGGTGACCGGGAAAGTCACAGTCGTGATATCTCCAGAGCTGGAGGGAGAAGCGGCACTAGAGTCTTTATAGGGCCGTAGCCTTTCTATGAGCGCAGTCTTGGTGCCTGACACTGGGAGACCTCGTATTCTCAGCTGCTGCCGAAGCTCAGACACCTGTTGTCAGGGAAAACAGGATAATCATGCTCAATACAAGAGACAATCCAAGTTCTTTAACTTCTCTTACTACATCTGCAAAGACTACACCTGGATAACTTTACTATATGAAGATACTGGAGGTAGATTTACAAAAGACTATCACTTTTAGTGTAAGATGTCTCCAGGTAAGTACATTTAGTACCTTCAGGTCATCAAGGTTAGCAGGCAGAGGCCCTGGTCTGACTGGTGTCATGTTGGATGTGCTGCAGTATGTGGTCTTCACAGGAGATGAGGAGCTGCTGCTTTCTGTACTGGGGGCAGTGCTGGAACTGCATGGCGTTAGCTGTTCACTGGTTTGCCTGAAGGACATTTGCGCAGTCGGCTCAGATAAGTTTCAGTCACAATAATAAGACTCTGGTCACAAATGCCTCAGAAGACAAACAAATCAGTTCCCGACCACAAAATCCACCAAAATTTTGCATCTGGTCATGACCACATAATCGGGTGCGGAACAAATAGCCTCGTCAATTTTCCCCTTCCACTTCATACGCACCAATGTTTTCCCATTTTCTGTTTGTGTATTGTACAATTGCGTATTGCGCACCTAACAAAGACGTGCGTGTCCCTTTAATCGGTCAGACGTGCGTTCATTGGCTATATAGTAACCTCCTCCCCACCCCTCTTCCTCCTCACTTCCTTAATGGCAGAAGTCGACTCATGCAAGGTTAGTTTTCTTGGTTGTTTACAGAAAGTTTTTGTATAATTAAGTTTGTTCAAACTTTGTTTTTTTTTCTGTGCTTAAAACTCATTTTTTTGTTAAAAAGCATTTTTTCGTTGTATTTTTCTGCATTTTTGCTCTATAAGCCTTCATTATGGGTCGCAAGAAAGTGGAAATGGTAGTGAGAGTAAGAAGCCTAAGCTTATAACAGTTGAAATAAACAAAGAAATAATCGCCAAACATGAGAATCGCCACCATATCCCTCCACCACCGTCCACCTACGCCAGCAACTACGTATCCACCGCAAAGGGAACGCGCATTAAGATCATCTGTTTATTTAATTTAGTTTTATTTTTCTATAATTAAGGTTATTATAATTTTATTCTATGTTTTATTGTAACACAAAATCCTATAATACACTTTAAAAACATGTTTTTGAGGGCTGAAACACATTAATTGTATTTACATTCATTTCAATGGGAAAA
>JAQMCW010000006.1:5982523-6001696 GCA_030068335.1 Chrysichthys cranchii
TCTATCTATCTATCTATCTATCTATCTATCTATCTATCTATCTATCTGTCTGTCTGTCTGTCTGTCTGTCTGTCTATATTTGGAATTATTCAAAATAAATACCTATGAGGTAAATACAGTAGATGGATGCTGGAATTACAGTTAAAGGTTGAAAATGTAAAAATTCCTTTTTTGAAGTAGGTCTCTTCAACAGTTTCTTTTTTTTTCTCAGCTGTGCTGGATCAGGCCTGTATATTGTGTTACTGTTTTCATTTCCAAGGGAAGGATTTCTCGCTTGGTAAAATTCAAGGCCCAAATCTCTTGTATCCACAATACAACACCTGGAAAAAGAAAGTGTTCATTAATCTTTGCCGTTCTGAAATCCGCAGCTTTGAGTGCTTTACTCCTCGAGCACATGCGTCCAAGCTCTGCTGCACAACATGACTCTGTGTTTCAGAAGAACTGTGTGGGCTGTTTTCAGGTCACTGTGGCCGAGTGCTTTCTTAATTGACTCTTGGTACGCTTTGTTTAATATGCAGCCGTTAAATAGACCACTATAAATAGAGCGCTGCATGTAATGAGCTCATGTTTTCACTCTGTGAGAGTCTGCGGGATGTTTTATAGCTGACGCTCCTTATCATCCGCTGTTGTGAGTGATGAATGAATTAAGATAGGCTATGTCTTTATAGTTTAGTGTGCATGTCACCAATATAAAGTAAATATTGTTCCTCAGATGGTTAGAGTCACAGTGGTACAGGGATAGTTCAAAGTATGGTGAGGTGAAGTAAGCTTGGTGCTCATCCAAATGTGCAATGAGTATAGTGTGTGACATTACGCTGTTTTATACTAATATACACTACCTGTCAACATTTTGGACACACTAGATCACATGATTAAATACATATAGTAGAGGTTGCATTGTCCTAGGGTTGAATTGTTTCTAAGGCAAGTATAAATAGTGACGTTACTGCCCACATATACATTTATCTCTGTATTCATTTATTTCAGATCCAATTGTTTTCCCAAGTAGTTTTCATTTCTAACTTAGCAGGAGGAACCAAAATGTGCTCAGCCTGTTTGGAAACTTTTGGAAAGTTTTACTGCTCTTATTCTAAAGCAATTTGCCAACAATGACATTTTTCACACATCTGTTTATGGTTACATTTAATGTTGTGAAATGTTATACAGTATAACATTATAACAGCTATGAGCAGCCATTACCAAACTCTCTCTCTCTCTCTCTCTCTCTCTCTCTCTCTCTCTCTCTCTCTCTCTCTCTCGTAAGTCTTTAATAAACATCTCCTTATAGAAAGCCCCATCATATCAACAATCATTAGCATACATTATTATTTGTCTTACTTTATGTGGAATGCACAATAAACAATAACGTATTAGAACTAGTACAACAATAGAATACTGTGATTTGATTTATAGCCAGCGCTATTGTCTGAGCTGCTGTTATAGAAAATTAATCAACAACATCAGACCGTTTACATTTGAGAATTCAACAGCAATGTGGAAATTCGAGGTGACTTAATAATAAAGTCCAATTAAAGACGGTACGACCTAATTTCAGCGATACTGCTTACTTTCAAGCTTAAGCAAATGTTCATGTTAATTAAGAGTTAAAGATATAGGCTTATAGAAGAAGGACTACACAAGCTCATAGTGTGAAAGCAAAATTGCTTTTGTTCATATTAGCTGTGAACCTATTTCAACTGTAAATTCCTAATAGGTGAACAGCTCCTTGGCTGTGCAGATGAATATTTTGGAGCTTACCACGAAATCACCTGTCAATGTTCAGTCAACTGAACATATGCCATATGTGCTGCAACAAAAGTAATGATGTCTTATTTATGCTTTTGAGCTCATGACTTTGTAATTTTAAATAACGTTCTACTATAATACAGCCCAATATGAGACCAATTATGATGTTCCCAAGAGGCAGCAGAAATGTGGCCTTCAACATTTTTCACTCACTTTTAAAATCCAGTGTTTGTTTTTTTTCCCCCTCTCTTCATTTCATTTCATTCCCCAATGTTCTGGGCCATAAATACCTATTTATATTTACAGACATAAGGGTTAGGTACCAATAGCCTGAATACACGATCCATCAACTAATCCTCATTACCAGCTCCCTTCAAAGCCCAAATCAAATGTTGGATGTACATGTAAGTAATTTCATGGATGAACTGGAAGTGCAGAACAACAGCAAGCATAATACATTACTGCACATTCCACCTGTTCCTTAACGAGAAAACCCTGGACCTGAGATTTTGTTTTGATTTTGTTCTGCTGATTGTATCAGCAGTGTTCTTTGGCAAAGTATTGCTACCTCGTTTTTTTTTTTCTTTTTCATAGCTGATAAATGATGCGAGACTTTTTGGAGTAAACAAGGCAGTTTTGGACCATAAACCGAATTCAATATAAGAGCCTCTGCATATATCAGGTATCAGCTCCAAACATTTAGAAATGTTGTCATAAATGAGATGAAAAGAACCTCTCTAGGATTTTCACCCGTGGTTAAACAACATCATTTGCCAGCTCAAATGCAAATGTAAAAAGATCCCGTCCTCCTAGCAGTTCATTTAAATTTATACCAATGACTTTAACCCTCTACTCAATTTCAACAGCTTCTATCACATTTGCTCCATTCAGTCTCTTTATGTACTTTTGTTTTTCCATAACCCAGGAGATCAAGTGATCCTTTTTTTTCTCCCCGCCTGCCTCACTGAACAATTTCAAACACATGGGTGTAATCTCTCACCCACAGTCACCAAAAAAAAAAAAAAAACCCAGCATGGACTTCACACGAAAGAAGCCCAGAGCAGAATCTGCCTCTGCCAGGCTATAAAGGGTTCTTATGGCAGGTGTTGGTCTGAATGGAAGAGCCAAAAATTGTTTTGTCAGAGCCTCCCTCTTAGCACTATTTCACTTTCACGATAGGATCAGGTAACAATTTCGTTTGCATGAAATGGCTATAAAACAAAGGGAAAAACTAAATATATTAGTTCCATGTGGAAGCCTTATCACTGTTAAAACATAAATATTCAAGATCTTTGAGGTCTTCCCAGCAGGACTGAATGCATGTTCATTGTTGAACATTGCTGCATAATGGAATGAATCAAATTCAGTCGTTTTCCAAAGCACCACTGGCTCCAACCCTAAAACCTCAAAATACACTGAATATATGGCCAAAAATTCATGGACACCTTACCATCACACCCATATCTACCCTTCAACATGCTGTTCCAAAATCATGGGTATTAATATGGAGTTGGTCCCCCCCCGGTTTGCTGTTTTAATAATCTTCACTCTTCTGGGCAGGCTTTCCAGTAGATTTTGGAATGTGGTTATTGGGATTTGTGCTGCAAGAGCATTTTGGAATGAAGGTCAGGCAAGAAGGCATGGTGTGCAGAGTTCCAGTTCCTCCCAAAGGTGTTCAGTGGGTTTGAGCTCAGCACACAGTTCAGTGTTCAGTGCAGAACACTCAAAATCTTCCACACCCATCTTGGCAAATCATGGCTTCATGGGGCAACAGTTTAGGAAGGACCCACATATATGTATGATGGTCAGGCGTCCACAGACTTTTTCCCCTTTTTTAGTTTAGGTGATGGGCAGTTTCTACATCAGATGGAAACCATACATTAATTCTTGATGGTCTTTTACAGAGCAGCAAAAGTGTCTTTATACTGCAAGTTCCAATTATGGAATTGGAAATAGACAGAATGAAGCGGACACCTTTAAGAAGCCGATAATCTTTTTTCCTCTACTTTGGTTTACAGTGGCTTAACGACATGTTATTCCACTGACGATGGAGCTAACAAAAGTGAGCTCTGCTGGACAGGAATCCACTTTGAAAAACTGTAACACATGTTCGCTGTGCAATGAACTGAATCAGAATCGAAATCAGATGAAAGGTCTTAAAATATAGGTGATGAAGATATGTCTGAAATAGGTCAATGGCAGGTGCCTTTGCTCTAGCAAAACAAGGTTATTCTTCTGTAGTCTGTTGAAAAGGCATACAAACACAGGCATGAATGAAGGAAAGCATCCGAGGCCTCTGTTGTGTGAATGATGCCATCATGTGGACTCTTTAAACACATCAGGCCACCAACACACTTCACACCACATTTAGTGTATCACTCCTACATAACAACAAAGAGTAATGTGCTTAGGTTCAATAAGGTGTGGTATGTGTGGATTATTACAGGATAACCCTGTGGAGATCACGTATACCACAGAGATGTGGAATTCTCGAATCTGATTGGTCAGAAGGTGTTGATGAACTTTCTCTAACAGCAGCTTTGACAATAGTGCTTTAATGCGCTCACTCTAATACATTATCACGTCTATAGTAACAATTTGTATGGTGCATGCTCGACCTAAACAGATTAAAACCATGTGTCATTGTCGATGTGGTGAAGTTTACTGGGAGGAGACGTTTATTTTGAAATTTTGGAAGGAGTCTCCAGTGTCGGCACTTTCTAACATTTAGGAGTGAAGCTGTTTTTTCCTCGACACGGGAAAGTCTTCATGATGAAGGGGCTTTTTGGTTTTTTCAGCAAAATGACAAGCTGCATTTTTGGTTTTATTAGCAGTTAGTGGAAGGATGACTGTTCCTCAGCTGTTACAAAATAAGAAACAGGAACTATTTTTTTCACAGATGCTCACATATGAACTTAAAAAGATGATCATGAGTCCCTGGTCCAAGACCCAGAGCTAAGGACTGATATCATCAGGTAAATTCATGGCCACAAACAAGGCAAAAGAGATCCAAGAAATTAAGTAAAGAAGTAAGACTTACTTAAAATAACTACCTGAAATAATTCCCCTTTTTATCAAAATAGTTGCAAAGGCAGATATTCTTTAGAGGGACCAGATATAATGTCTTATACTGATGCATTATCATACTTTTCCACCAAAAACATCATTTCAGAGTGTTCTTAGGTCAGCATGGTGAGGGCCAAGCCACTTTACTCCACAATAAGAGAAAAGAAGTTCCTTCAATTACCAGACAGTTTACATAACATTAACCAGCAGGACTGTGACTGCAAGGGCCTTATCTTCAATTTACATTGAGGCTTTAGAGTTTTGGCAACAGCACAGAACTACATGGTCAAAGTCTTGAGCTATTAGGCTCATTTACAGAGATAAAAATAATACTAAACCAAAAAAAAAAAAAAAAAAAACCTGAATGAAAATAGCACATTGAAGCTCGTATTCATTCCTCTCCCTAGGTCCTTTCACCCAAGCACCACACATGACATCATGGAAAACCGAGGCGGCTCTTAAAGTGAAGTGGGAAACGCTGTATTTCTCTCACCATTAGGCTAAGAGTCGAGAGATCCATCATTCTAAAAATACAGTTTGCATTGCTGGATTCCCTGAATACTTTCAACCCCTAAAAACCTTGCGATTTGAGTGGCATTTAACCGGGTGTGATTTGACTCTAAAGTCAAGAAGCGGCGCAGACTGAGACTTTAGCATGGATTACCCATCAGATGGTCCTAATAAAATCTTAAAACCCCTTTTTTGTTGTTGTTGTTGTTGTTGATCTGGCCTCGGGAGGAACTTGGCAAACAGCATGTTGCATGCTCACCTATTTTCTTGGTATGTATTAAACACGTACGTTGTACATGCATACGTACAAATGTGCATATGTTTTAAACAGGTATGTTTTAAAAAAAAAAAAAAGAAAGGGAATATTTGGAGTTTAGGATGCTTTAGAAAACATTTCACTCCATTTTTTTCAGCTGAATACAAAGTAAAGCATAATGTCATGTCTCCTGGGAACACTACTATAGTTATGATCGTGAAGCAAAACAAGTATTTCCTGCGTTCACTCTTATGCATTTGTAAATACAGCTTCAATAAACCACCATATCCTGAAGTAAACGATTAAAGCGACTCTAAGTTATGTTAGTAGTTCTTCCTAACTCCCACCAGACTTCCACGCAAAGAATCCAAACCCTTCCTTCTGTTCAAAGCCATTCATCCAAACCTCCCTCCAAAACTCCTCTCTATATCCCATCTGTAAAGACATGCTTGCACATAATGAACTGGTAAGAAATGATGAAAAACAGCAGCACTGTATTTCTTCCATGCAAGTAGTTAGACACATAATTCCAGACCAAGAACTTTAGCAATCCTCGACACTGATTGTAGAATCAGTTCAGTGTGTACTAACTGCTCGGTTGGAAAAGTCTGCAATTAGGTGGTGGATTTGTTGGCTACGTCGAACCAATTTTTGGCATTATTTAGATACTTTTGTAGCTAGCTACTTGTGTAGCTAATCTAACTATAACTACAGGAGGCCTTGCTAAAGTACAACAGCACAGAGCCTACACTGTGTACATTGAAGTATTTATGTAATACATACAATCTCAGAAATAAAGGTAACAAACCCATTTTCCTTGTTGCTGTAATGGTACCATCAAGGGTACAGCATTTTCACCTTTAGTATGTTATATCTTTATCTTTTTAGTTACTCTAAATGCTAGTTAAATGTACACCACATTCACAATCACAGGTACAACATACATTACTAAAAGTGCAAATGATGTACCCTTGAAAATACCACCCCAGCACGAAGGAAAAGTACTGTTTGGTACCAGTAATTTTGGGACTTTTAGACAATTATCTGTCAGAAGAAGCACATTTAGATTAGCTAGGGGGGGAAAAAGCTGGACTGTGTTCAAATTTTAACAGATTACTTTTAACAGAGTCAAATTTCTTTTCCTCTCTTTGCAGGTTATTTTCAGCACCTACCACATTTCTTTCTTATTGTTAAATGCTGGTTGGATTAGCGTTTTTTCAATCTGTTGGGAGGCTCTAGCACCTCTACTTACCATTGTTCGTTTGTGGTTGGGCCGATGCTTTTGATGAGACCTGCCTGTTGGTGTTGCCCATGTTTCTTGAGCCCTTCTCAGCATTGGTGTTGTGATTCAACGTGTTCTTGGACCCTCGTTCAGCACCAGAGTTCTGGTTCGCCGTGTTCCTTGAGCCCTTCTCAGTATTAGTGTTACAATTGCCCATGGACCTGGAACCCCTTTGAGCATTGCTGTTTGACTTGCTCATGATCTTAGAGCTCTGATTGGTGCCGTTGTTGGGGTTGCGCGTGTTCCTGGAGCCCTGTTCCACCCTGGTGTTGCAGTTGGCAATGTTCCTGGAGCAGCTCTCAGTATTGGTACTGGGCTTTCCTGTGTTCCTGGAGCCTGGCTCAGTGCTGGTACGGCTCTGTCCGAGCCTCTGCTCAATGCTCTTCACTGCATTCATTGCCTTGGTGGTGCTCCTCTTCCCTTCAGATCACTCACAGTTTGTCCCCCTGCCAAAACACACTTGTCAGGATACACCAGTCATGTTTAGCATAGTGCAATGGCAGCAGTATGTCATTTTACATGTGCTTGATGACAGCGTGACAGTAAACCATGCGTAATATTTTCACTGAAAAAACATTCAAATGTTGTCGGATTTTGGCTAAACCAAGATCTTGGTCTTTAAGCTGTATACACTGACCTTCATTTCCAACCACATTGGTGACTATGGCTCAGCTATAGGAGAGCTGTCTGTTGATTTTTATTAAAATCCACTTAAGCTGGAAGATATTTAGCAGCAACTGGAGTGGCTCTGTTTATTTATGAAGCTGAAGCTCACTAGTCCACAGACGTATGTCCCTACGAGCACACCAGCCAACTTATTAATTTACAGAATTTACAGAGTACAGACCTTGTAACAGGCTTCTTTGTCTGGATAGCACTATGCGCGCACACACACACACACACACACACACACACACACACACACACACACAAACACGCTGAGGATTCAGTAGCTTTGAGAGCCCCCTCAGTGTGTCCCAGTGAAAAACGAGGCCTTCGCTCTCTCTTCCACAAGCCAAGACCTCTGCATGTATAGTACATCATCGACAGAAACAAACCGCATGGGGCACTCCAAACATACATCTCTGTTTTCTTTAATAAGCTTTGTTTTGGAAGCCACTTACATGACTGAAAAACATGAATTCACCCCCAAAATGTCATGGCTTTAAAAATATTCATGTTAACAAAGGCTTGCTTCGAATTTATGGCACATTTGGGAAGCTAAGTAATCTTGCTAATGTAGTAGCTGAAGATTCTGATGAATAATGGAAATATACTGTAAAGAGTTTGTCTTTAAAAATAAACGCACAGGCTGCAATCACAAAACAGCAGTCTTCCACCTTCCAGTTTTTTTTTTTTTTTTTTTTTTTTTTTTTTTTTTTTTACCAGTAAATGACAATATATTCCAGTTTTTTCCCCCTGAGGATGTAACTACATTTTAAAATATGCAACATCGTCACATTAAAAAAAAAAAAAACACTTTTAAACACTTTTTTTTTTTTTTTTCGAATTCATCTCTAGGCCTTGAAGTTATGTCCTATCTGACAACAGATAAACTTTTTAAAACAATACTTTGGTGCCTTTATTTAGTCGAAAAAGTCAGGTGGAACGTTATAAGTTCAAAGTCTCACAACGTTAGCTATTCTTAATTCAAGCTGCTGACCAACCATTACCAAATTAGCCACAGCTCACAGACAATTAATAAAACATGCAGTACATGTATAATAAAATTACAAAATTATCAATAAAACAAGCTAATTTCTCATCACTCGCACAGAAATCCACTTCCCCCATAGAAACGAACAGCTTCAATTCGGATGACGAACCCTGTCTTTTTGTTTCTGGAGCGAGTCTTTAATGAGGTCTTAACTGATGGGAAGGACTTTAAAAACCCTTTCCTAGATGGAATCCTGGCAATTTATATTCTAGTGACAAGTTAGGACTCTGGATTTGTTGATTACGCATGCCAGATGTATGCCAAAGCATAGAATATGTAGGAGGATCTGTGGCCAAGAGGCGATGCCATTCAGATTACTGCAGCAAGAGGAGCATCTTCAAAGTCTGAGATAATATCTTCGACTGTGTGATATGCAATCATGCTCATAATTTGAGAGTCAAGATGGGATGGTTCAGAGGAATTCATGAGTATCGGTTAAGCTTATTACAGTATCCGTAATGTCATCACTGTAACTTATGCATACCGCCGTTCGAGAAAGCGCAGATCTTAACGTCTGACTCGTGGGTTCTGCGAGTCAGTATTATAAAAAGGGCAACTGATTTAATCAGGCTTTAGCTTTCCAGGGTGGTCTACTTGAGAACGGAATAGTAAAAAGTAATTAGGTTTACAACAAAGCCGCTCTGAACGGCCGTTGTCAGCAGGAGGCCGCTTTCATTGATAAATTATTTTGGGGCAGCCTTGTGTGCCGTGTTTTCTTTCCTTCTGTCAGGTTTAATCATCTTCCCTTTCTCTCACATTGCACATTTTTTTCCCTCGTACTGACCACCAGTTGAGTTGAGCCATGGCCAAATTTATGGGAGGTTTTCATTGCTTTCCTTATTTATATTGGGGTTATTCCAGGACTTCCAGGATGACTTTAACAAGGAATTAACACCGGGAACTTCTCACCAATTATTATATAACAATCCTGAGCTACCATACAGTAAGGACGCTTTCAGTGGTTATACAATTAATACGAAAAATGTCCTCATGCCATGTCTTGCACATACAGAACACTTCACCTGACGTTCAAACAAGCACAGTTTAAAAAGAGCACATTTTGGATCTAAAGAACAAATATCCCAGGAAACAAAGCAGCAGGTTGAAGTGCACTTGATGACAGGTGATAATCAAACGGAATGTAAACGTAAAATGTTGCTGGGTGACGTCTTTAACAAATGAGGTGCAAATGCACTAATCAGAGGTTTTATGAGCGGGAGAGGTGAAATGTGAGAGCACGGCTGTGATAGTTTGTGTGATAAGTTCCAAACTTCATGTATCAGGAGTGACTGTGTTTTAGCATCTACCTCACAGTAAATAGACCCCTGCATGACAAAAAGGTGCCGGCACGAAAAAACAGCGCACATCACAGGACAAGCTGTTATTAAATGACTTTTTTTTTAAATAGGATTTGGCAAGATTTAAAGCTTTTGCCATTCTATAATAAACAATAGCATGGCTATATTGAAAATATTTACTTAATTCTCTAAAGTGACTTATGGCAACATTGGCTACTAAACAGAATGTCATGAGTGTTATGGCGTCAGGTGCCATAGACTGTATAAATATTCCCTGTACACTTGTTTATAGGAAAACCCCATCTGGTTTTGGCTAGCCGAGGCAGACATACCGGTGACCCCAGGTTTTTCGAATGGAAAATATAACACAAGTGTTTGCTAAGCTGGGGCTAAGCTGAGAGAACTACAGCAGTCAACTGTCAAGTGACAGACAAGACAACATTGTAAAAGAATACAGACTCCAGATTCAAAGGTCAGAAAGCTTTTTCATACCTAGTAAATAGTGTGTTAACATCGGTTAAAAAAATACCTGCAGCTTTTTTTTTTTTTTTTTTTTTTTTACTGTTTCTTTTTAACTGTCATTCCCTGCATAGCTAAACTGGACATTACCTGATTTCCATTGCTGAATCCATGACTGGGGAGCAATTTAGTTCTTGACAACTATTCCTTAAATCATTCATCAACACTGAATCTAAAGAAACATACGTGTAGACTTTCAAAAAATCCATCTCAGTCACCAATATGTCATTTTACTGCTAACAGGCTGCATTTTGGTCTTGTATAAGTAACTGGAATGAGGATTTTTTTTTTAGTCAATACATGATTTGTTGATAAGTAGCATCTGTGCTAATGAAACTTAGGCATTAACAGTATTCTAAAGATTTAAAAGGGTTTTTTATTTTTTATTTTATGATTTACTTTCAATCTATAATTGGGTAATAGATTCAAAGGGCTAGGGTGCAAAGCGGACTTGGCAGTCTAGGTCACGGAGTCTTTGGAGATAAAGGGTGGAAAAAATAGAGAATGTTATTTATCTTCTTCCCGGTGAACTTCAGGAAACTTGGATGATGCAGCTTCCTGTTGAACAGGTAGCACATGTTTCATGGGGTGAATGTGTTCAGGATACAGGTTTGGGTGAATGTAAATGTTCTTTCATGGAATCCTTCTAAATGTCATATACAGTAAGTGAGACACAAATTGCACCCCAATCATGAACTTACCCATTTGACTAACAGAAATATTCTCATGAAATCCTCCCTGTAAAAGCTCTATTTTCAGCACTGGCAATAGTACTGGTATCCCAAACCATTTCATCTCACCAGTTTCCCATACTGTGCGATCTGTCATCCTTCTACATTGCTGAACCACACACATACACCATCAATCTGCCTTATTGCAGAAACTTCCTAATTTATGTCTTAAGTTAAGATAGGAAGAGTCTAAGATAGGATTATTATCAATTTTCCAATTACGGAAGCAAATCCTAACTAGCTTTAGGAATCCTCTCCTATCTTGCTTCATCATACCTTATCTCAGATTAAGAAATCCGAAATATTTAATCCAACATCTGTGATCAAATTTTATGTCTCTTCCCTAGCAACCAATGCTACATTTCTCATCTCATTTCAACGAGGTATTTTTGTACCCTATTAGATTTTCTCACTGATACAAAAGAAGATGGAACAGACATTTCATTTCAAGTCAGATGAGTTAGAAATGTTGGATAGAAAAGTTGTTTTTTGGGGGAAATTTTCGACAATGCTAACTGCCGTGTCAACCACTTCACTAGGCTCATGGCTTGGAATAGTCAGTATCCGCTAATGAGTGTTTCAGGTCTGCCGTACACCTCTCACTGAATACGACTGCCATGTTAACATTTCATTGGTTGTGTAAAAGTGGTAAAAGAGCAGCAATAGAGATTAAACAAGTTAGCTAATGCTCTGTGGTGAAACAGTGACGGGAAAGCTTAACAGTTTTCCTAAATTTAGGAGGCTTTATTTAAAATTTTGGGAAGATAGGAACTTGTGTAATATACATTTTCTTTCATAAGCTAGGATCTTTGATCCTAGTTAAGTTAGGATCTGCAAGTTAGGAAGTTTCTGGAATACGGCCCCAGGCCTACACTTAGTGAAGTGAGGCAGACGTGTCATTACTGTGGTTCATTATGTTTAAATGAAGCTTTTTTGCCATCTACCTTATTTATATCTAATAAGCTTTAGTCCGCAAAGCTTCTAGCAGCCATGTATGATGAATACAGACTGATTAAAGCTGCGATGTGTGGAAGATTAGCTATGTAAACTGATGTCTAACAGTTGGTTGGATAAACGTCCAAACAAATACAGAAAAGGGGGGGAAAGTTCATGTTCGTGAATTTGTTTAATAACGTTTGATTCGGGACTCACGGCCGTTTGTTTAATCACACATTCAAAGTTTGTGTGTAGAATGAAAAAGCATAAGGCAAGCTTCATTTCATGACATTCTAAATCCAAACCAAACCCTCATGCTCATGAAGTTAATCATTCAGCACTGCAAGCACCCACTTACTAAAATGTAGATAATTATACCAACTAATACTGTTTACATTTTTATGCTTTAAAATATCATTTCCTTTTTCAGAACAAATACATAATGCATATAGTTGCAATGCTAACACACTATCAATTACAAATTTAGCCCAGGTTTAATATTTTGCTATCCTTGATGTCTCTGCTCAGTAATCTACATCATCAAACCATCCATGTATCCTTTCCAAGTGAACTGACCCAACTGAAAGTATCATAAATCGCTAAGCATTCGAGCTTTCTTCTGTGACTGACGTCATACGGACTTTATAATATTCTTTAGCCAACACACATTTAAAAACACAGCTGAACTACTTGTACAGGATGAAAATACTTAACACTATTTAATAATCAGCACCCACATCCTTTAGAAAGAGTCACTGAACTCGGACACTTAATCAGCTCTTGGGCGGAAAGAAAGAAAGAAACTCCAAGTCTCCTTGCGCTTATGTTCAACAGAAAAATAGCTTAAATTCCCAAGAGGGAAAACATGACACTTGTCTGAGCAGAGATGCCAAGAAAGATTAGGATATTAGCTGAAAGGAGAATCGCAGCTCACCAGATGTGGCCTAACAGTGATGCCAAAGAACAGGAGTATAAACCCATCAGTCCAAACCCAAAATCATTAAAAAGACATCAGGTCTGAATGCTCAGTGCCATAGGCAGTACAAAGATATTAGGTTTCTGATGCAGTCGGGGTGGCCGGTGTGAATGGGCCAGCAGGACTGTCTTTCCAAGATAAAAAGACATCAATGTAAGGTTTCGTTTTTGGCATCAGATTATTTGGTGTTTTAAGGCAGGTTATTATTATTATTATTATTATTATTATTATTATTATTATTGTTATTATTATTGTGCAGCCAGGTGGCTCAGTGCCTCCAGCAATTGTCAGAAAACTAAACAGAATGATATGAAGAAGCGAGAGCTCCTATTGTAAATAAGCCATCCACTGGGGCTCATTTCTTTCTAGCCCAGACTGTAGATTCACACCCTGATAGTCTTGTCAGGTGATTATACAGAGTGAAATGCTCCCTAGATTTGATCTCCGTGTGCTGATATTCCTCCGATTGCTTGTCTGATACATCTGGAGAGAGATTGAGAAGGTATAATGAACATGAATTAGGTGGATTATTCATCCTATAATGCTTTTGGGGGAGAAATTAAAAGTAGACTGAATTAGCATATTATCATATCAAAGTACAAATTACACAATTTTTTGTTTTGAATGAAAAGATTACAACTTCTACTTGGACTGTAGGGCATCAGAAAGGTGCAGGGATTAGAATTTTATGGTTTTTTTTTTGGATGGTTCTCTAGTTTCCCCCCACAGTCCAAAGACATGCAGATTAGGTTGAGTCTCTACTCTAAATTGTAAACAGTATGAATGTAAGTGTGAATGGTTGCTTGTCTGTGTGTTAGTCTTGCGATAGATTAGCGACCTGCCCAGGGTGTACCCCGCTGCTCAACCAGAGTCAACTGGAATTGGCTCCAGCTTCCTCATGACCCTTAACAGATAAGCGATATAGATGTTGAGTGTATGTATGGATCCATTCTGAGCATAATTGCTATATATTGTTTATGCTATATTACACTGAATGGCCAAAAGTTTGTGAACACTTACAGGCAATGGATGGATGGTATTCAAAGGAAACATGGCATCAAGTCAGTTAAGCATTATGGACTTTTTTAATTTCCCAAATACAGATGCCTATCTGTCTTGTGTATGCAAGACTTTGCCCCACTTTGTTCTTATTACGTTGTTCTTATTACGTCGTAAGAGTCCTTGCAAAAAAATGTGTTGCTCAACTCGAACAGTTTCATTACCAAGCTATTCAGAGATATCAGATCATATCCTTCCCATCTAAAACCTCCACCATTCATCAGCGGATGCAATGGCATGTGAAAGAGTGACTCATTAAGCAATGAGGACTTCCAGTTCACCCTGTCCAACTATCGGCTGCTTGTATAAATAGCTGTGAGGACACCAAGGTCTGGACCTCAGTAGTTTTTGGAAGGTTTTGGATTTTTTTGGCATGTATACTGTATACAGCGTAACCACCTTCAGGAAATAAGCTGCCGCTTGTATGTTTTCGTTAAAACATAGACACTAGAAAAGTTTATATGCACACGTTTTTATTAATAACTGTACGGAACACTGTTTTTCCTGGAATAGAATGTTTTGTAAAATGATTTACGTAATTATGCTCAACAAAAACACTATCTCAGTTCAATGTAATAACTAAATGTAATAACGATAAAATAGGTGATTAATTAAATTGGTTCACTGTAAGTTTTTTTTTTTTGGTGTTTGGGGGGTGGGGGAATAAAGAACTTATGCTGTAAGAAATAGTCTTTATGTCCAAGCCTGATAAAAAGCTCCGTGCCAAATAAATAGACGAAATAAATGCTATATATTAATTTAATATGAATCTATTTTCTTTTCATGTGAAATCAATTTGCTTTTTTTTCAGAAATATAAAAGCTAAATTTATAAGAAAAAAAAAAGCCCTAAGAATGGGTGCACTTTACTATTTTCCGATGTAGGGACCACATTAGGATTAAAAATTACCAATGGATGTGTACAGTCCACATTTTAAGATATTAAGCATGACATTTTTGTGATGCGGACCTCACTCAGATGTAGATCCTGGGTACAACACTGTTTGTGTTATGCTGAATTTATTTATCTATCCTTCATTCCATCCATCCATCCCTCCCTCCATCCATCCATCCATCCTTCCATCCACTGTCAATACCATTGCGGGTTGTGGAGGGAGCTGGAGCCAATCACAGCTGACGTTGGGCGAGAGATGGGGTACGCAACGGGCCGGTTGCCAGTCGGTCTTGGGGCTAACAAAGAGAGACAGATAGCCATTTACACTCACATTCACACCTGTGGGCAATTTAGAGGTGTCTTTGTGCTGTGGGAGGAAACTGGAGCTCCTGGAGGAAACTTCCGCAAGCACTGAGAGAACGTTCAACGTCTGCACAGTAAGGCCTCAGTCAGGTGGAAAGTTCAAACCCAGATCCTTCTTGCTGTGAGGCCCTGTCACTGTGCTAGCTGAATGTTTATATGAAAAAAAGATGAAATTGTTTTAGAATAGTATGCAGAGATTTAAAAGAATTCTGAATGAATTCCTAAACTGCGTATTAGCTAGCTCAGGTAAGCCTGGAAGTCTGCGAGAGAAATATTACTGCTAGGACTTCCTGTTGCTAGAAGCTGTGGATTATAAAGTGGTTTTGTGCACATTATCACTGAAATCAATCCCACATAACCGGAGCGCATGCCTGAGAGTGCTGCAAACCTCCACATTTGTTCTTTAGCATTTCCAGTTTCCATTTTAATCCTGAGGAAATGCCTTCCAACTCGCTATATAAGTAGTGGGAATGATGCATGTGCTGAGTGTCAATTAGTCAGAGCACACAGTTCAACAAGGTTGTAAAGGCCATGCCAGCAAGCACATCAAGCCTGGTATGTTTGTCCTCAATTTGAGCCTGTCCAATCATTTTTTTAAAAATAACACTGGGAGGTGTGTTCTGTTCTTCTCGCTGTGTGGTGAGATCTACATGAGTTAGTCCTTCCGACCATGACCCCTGCAATCTTGTGCAGCACACCGTGTATTGAACTCTTTCACATTCATCTTTGCAGATTTCAAACTATGTGAGGACATTAACTCTTTCGGGGCACCCACGTTTTTGCACGCTCACTTTTAATGAAGTACTGTGTAGCGTCAATGCAGCAGTTTGTTTTCATTTGTCCCATAAGGAATGTAGATGTCCCCGCTCCGATGCACAGTCCTCCGGTGCTCCGTCCTGTTTTAACCTCGGGTGGCACAGCCTTCGTCACAGGCTGCCTCTGAGTGTCCACCAATCATCCTGGTACACTACAGGTCCCCCTTCATCGCCATGAATAATACCGTGTGTGTTTAATTTGGAAAATAAAGACAAGCCGTGTAATCTAAATACATAAGGTAATATAAATACAAAGAAACCATATAATCTCCAGCGAGGCTGGCAAGCAGCACAGGAGTGAGTGTGCGTATGTGCGTGACATTTTTGCTGAAGATCCCTGGTTCGGCTCTAGCTCTCCTGGCTGGCACAGGCAGTGTTTAAAAAGCTCCCGGAAAGTTTATAGTGGGTGTACTTCTCCTCAGGTTTGTGTGACAACCTTTAACGCACCATACCCGTCACAAGCAAAACACAGGGGACCTCCCTGGAATCTTTCGCATGAATTTCCATTCATACGTTACCACATGTTGCTAAGCTTTTAATCCTCGCAGGTCATCGTCGATCGGTTTTCAGCCCCAAACACAAATTGCTTTAATCTTACGTGAGTGTATTTTGCAACTGATGGATTAAATAAAAACAATTTCCATTTTTCACCATGGACAACACGACTACAGTGATAGTCGCCTACTCTTTACTGCTGCTACTCGGAAGAGAATAATCAACGCGTAGTTAAATAGTAAATGTAAAGGAGTGAAATGTTCTTTCATGGCTAAGTGTTTTGTTTTATCACAGGAAGTGCACCGTCTGCTTCTATCTCACAGTCGGCCTGAATTGGAACAGGATTTGACACAGCACACCTGCAGAGGCTTGGACAAATCTAAACACCTGCCTAAAACATTCAGGCCATTCACGCTTTTTTCGAACATGGAAGAGCGATGGTAAGAGTTTAGACAATGTCTCAGCCAAAAAAAAACCCAAAAACCGCACACAGTTTTGCTTGACTTAGAGATTTCTTGATCCTTTGGAGATAGCACATGTTAGTATTTTCTGCATTCATTCATCCGTTGCATTCATCTCCAGTAACCGCTTCATCCTGAATGGGGTGGTGGTGAATCCAAAGCCTGTCCCAGGAACACTGGGCATGAAGCCGTTATACACTTTATCTGATCACAGGGCAACATGTGCACACGTATATTCACACATAGGGCATAGCATATTCACTGGAGGGAAACGATAGCACCTGAAGAGATCCCACACTACTGGACACTGCTGTTTTACAGTTGATTAGACACCAAGAACATGAGCAAGTTATTCGCTCTCATTTTCCTGACTGTTTATTCCAGAGATGGACATGCAATAATGCATAATGGATTTAGTACTGCACTATAACTTCATGGCCTTTCCAAAGAAATAACTCTTCTTAAATGCTAACGAGACTGAAAGGTTGTAGACGGACCCGATATCCTTATGTTTACTTGCCTGTATTAGCGTTGGCTTATTTACAATAGGAGCTCGACGAGGGAGTTATTCAGTAAATTTGGACAGCCTCGTCATGACTGTTAGCCTGCTGAACTGACCTTTATTTGAGATAATACGTTATCCTCTTTGTAAGACAATTATAAATATTACAGTATAAAGTGCTGTAAGTGTGTGACTCATGGACGTCCACCGTCTGTGAGTCACTGAGCCCTCAGACTCCATCTCTGACTGATGAAGTCATCTACCTTCACTTCTAATGTACTTGAATAAGCAGAGCGGAATGGCTTTAGGAAACAGCAGCAGCGTGATCGTAATGACAAGTGGCACCAAGAACATTCCCAGCTTATTCCTGTCCTTAAAGGCTCACTTCTTCTGTGGATCTGCCTCCAAGTCTTCCAGGATGACCTCAGCCCGAAACCGATTACTACACTCAGTGTCGCTCTAGTAAAGTGACCGTAACAAGCCCTGAGCTTAAATAACATAAGTACAAAAATCCCTGCTGTCAATCAGTTCATTCATTAGACGTCGGATTCTGGAGGGATTTGGACATGCGTTGCATTACTAGCCAAGTAGAAAGAAAAGTTTGAGGTATTCCAAGCATGGAAAAAAAAGATCACTGCTCGGGCATTAATGATCTCAAATAGCTATTTACCAATGACAGAACGAACAGTAAAGTTACTGTTAAATCTAGAAACAATAAGCAGGAAAAGGAGGGAAAAATGTTAACACTCATTCAGTTATGTTTGACAGACATTAAAATGGTTAATTAAAACTGTCTATTGGAAAGTAGTACTTGGCTGCACTCTGTGTGAGTGTGTGAGTGTGTGTGTGTGTGTGATTAAGTTGTATACACAAGCACTTTCCATGTGCAAGGTAATTAGCCAGATGAAGCATCAGTGAGAGACAGCACGTGTCGCGTGACCTTTCACAACCGGTGAAAATGGAAAAGCACAGGCAACGTGGTGATGCACAGCAGCGCATTCCAACAGACAAACATTTAGATGACACAATACAGGAGTGCATTTCTGAAGACTTTAGCTAGGACTCTGACGAGGACCATGACTGGAAACATCAGCGAAATTTCACTATCGGCTTCCCAGTGTAAATATCAATAGCTGCCGTGAATGATCGTGAACTGAAGAACAAAGACGCCGCTGACCTTTGAAGAGCCTTGAATTCTCTCGTTCTTGTCAGTTCTGGAGTCTGCCTCAACGTTCGTCTTGTACAGGCTTATCTCAGGATAAGTTTCATTGGAAGTTGTGTGTGCTTATTATACTGTATGTAAGTATGTAAGTGACTGCCTGGGAATACCCTTCTCATGGTCAAGTTTTGACACACACACACACACACACACACACACACACACACACACACACACACACACACACACATACTGTATACATATATGCAGTACCGTGCAAAAGTCTTAGGCACGTGCACGGAAATGCTGCGAAGTAAAAATGACTTCAAAAATAATGAAATTAAATCTTTCCACTTAAAGGAAAAATACTCCAACATGCAGGAAACGG
>JAQMCW010000006.1:6195829-6210198 GCA_030068335.1 Chrysichthys cranchii
AGGCACCTGTGCCGAACCCGGGGCTCGAACCCAGGACCTTCTCGCTGTGAGGTGACAGTGCTAACCACTCAGCCACCATGCAGCATATTCTACATGTAATAATACGTATTTTATGATGAAGTGAATTTCTATCATGGAATTTTTCTTGAGAACTAGTGAAGTTGTCATTTTGTGACTCTAACCTGGACCCCACATGAGTGGTCTGCAAAAGATTCCACCTACATCATTCTTGTGTCATTTCTGGCCATTCCTTTCTTTCTAAATGATCCAGGTTGGCCCAGTGTTCTTTCACTCAGTCATAGAAACACAGTAACATACATAGTGTTGCTGTTAAATAATGAGACGGAACAGTCCAGATCAGTATGAACCGGAGACAAAAACGGCAGGCAATGCACTGGGAAACACCTGGGTTGCCAGATGAAGAAAGCTAGATAAAGCAAGTCCAGTTCTATATGGACTCTAAGGCTACATTGATATCACCACCAAATGATACAAATCAGATTTTCTGATTTAATGTGATACAGATCTGACTTTTATTTTTCAGAACTGACATTGTGGACACAAAAATCTGATCTTTCAGACCTGAGCCACTTTTGTATGCGGTCCTAGGCTGGATACATAGCTGAGTTGTGGAAAAGTAACATGAATGCAAATGGTACGTTTGGAATTTGTGTGGGTTTTCTCTAATGAGCATGTGCACGCGACAGCCACCCCTTAGAAAAAAGAACTATACTTCTCTGATGTCCTGTAACACCTCTGTAATATCCTTCCCATCTATAGTGTTCTTATAGTATAGCCTTCTAATACTTCAATGATGTCCTAAAGTCCTTTAGGATATTTATTGTAGTATTACTACAAGATTGCTATGATATTTTTATATATCCTATAATATTATGGTAATCCTATAATGTTGCTATAGTTTGTTTGTTTATTTTTTAAATAAAGAATTGTTCTCATTTTGTGTTAGCAACATCTGTTAGAGGACAGAAACAACTTTGAGGAAACTGGTGATTTATCTGAAATTTGAGGAATCAATTCAAGCAAAACTGGGAGGAACTGGAGTAGTGAACTCCAATGGAACTGATGTGCACATGGGGCTTGTCTTTCAAGAAAAATAAAACATCCTTATTACAGGCAGATAAGGGCGAATCACATATATGACAACTCTATCGACTATGATTTGCAACACAAAAGTGAAAAAAAAATTCTTGTAATATAAAGCCTTTTTACATCCTCCAATAACACTCTAGGGTTAAAATTTTGAATTCCCTAGCATTTCAATCCGTGCCCCATAAAGGGTTAATATTATGTGGAAATGGATGCAGGTTATGAAGCGCACAACAGATTTACTCCAGGTGAGGATTATGTTTAGAAAAATAAGGATGGTTTATTTGAAGCAACTACAACAAGCATATTATATTCTTCTTGTGAGTCACTCACTGGAGCAGTCTACAGCCAGATATCAAGATTGGTCATGTAGTTTCACCCAGTTCTCATTCTACAAACACAATTGCAAGGACACATACAATATTTGTATTCATTTAAAAATGTTCCGATACTGGGCTAGTGGGTCATATCTGTAATTGTTAAATTTCTAAAATAAAACTATACAAATGCCAACCAGAACAGACTTGTCCAATTACTGCGGCTAAAATAGCTTATTTACAATCATCTATGCAAAGGAACTTGTCAGTGTCAGTCAAACAAATGAGTGAAACAAATAACAAATCAGTCGAACAAAAAAAGCCTAATAAAACTAAACTAAACAAAACAAAACAAAAAAAGATAGGAAAAAAGGTTTTTTGAATCAATTGTGCTTTTTAACCCACAAAACCACTTCGTTGATGAAATGGAACAGTTTCATAGAGGCACCAATAGAAGTGCTAACATCAGTTTAATTTAAGAACTTCTAAAGCTATGACTAGGACTTTAAGTACAAACAGTATGTGTATTTATATATTTATAAAGTTATATAATTCCATTACACATTCGCACTAACTAGCGCTTTCATTTACACCTTCTGTCGTTCTGCTAAAAGTCTCTGCACGCTTTTTTTTCTTCTTCTGCAAAGCCCTTAAGAACTGCAGAACTGGATGGACGGTTTCTGACAAGTTGCACAATCTTCTCGTCCATCCTTTGACAGTGATCTACAAAGACACAAAAATAATGGGTATGCACACAGAAGGGTCTGTTGTCTGAAAGTGTACAGAGTATAGTGTGGAATAGAGTATAGTGTAGACGAGGACTGGTTGTCAGATTATTCTGTGTGTGAGTTCCTGGCGGATGGCTGAGGTCCGATGGATATCATTGGAGTTACACAGTTAAACAGTCACTTCGGTCTTACTGCCTGTACGGTAGTGGTGGTGATGCTGCTGCTGAGCCGCCGCCTGCGGGACATAGTGCAGCTGTTCCACGGTCTGCGTGCGGCGCGAAGCAAACGCTTGTCTCTTGGAGGTGGTTTGGCTTTTGGTCAGTGTGTTGTGCACTGCAGCAGTGCCGCTGTTGTTCGAGGCATTGGGATGCGAGTGCATTTTGGTCATCTTGTAGCGGTCCAAGAGCGGCGTGGTGGGCATGAACACGTCCGTGTGCGATATGGCTCTGGACATGGACTTGTCACCGTGAAAGCTGCCACGTTTGGATGACATGTTCTTATCAGGAGACAGCAGCGGGTCCTGCGAGCGTAGCCTGTCTTGAGAGTAGAGGCGCTCTTGCGAGTGCATGCGTTCGTGAGAGTGCAGACGCTCGTGCGAGTGGACACGCTCTTGCGAGTAGTGGCGGTCCTGTGAATGCAGCCTGTCTTGCGAGATGAGGCGCTCGTGTGAGCGGAGGCGCTCGGCCGACAGCAGCTGCTCATCAGATAGGATGCGCTCGCCATACGGGGACGTGGGGTAGGCAGACACGGCATAGTCCTGAGCATAGCCACGCTCTGGAGACAGCACGCGGTCTTGAGACATGGCTCTCTGTACACGGCGAGGACGTTGGCGTGACGACTGTTGCTGCTGCTGCTGCTGCTGCTGCTGTTGAGCCTGTTGGCTACTCTGAGAATCCTGGCTCATCTTGATCATGTGTAGTGGAAGCGTGCCGCGCGCTGCCAGATCAGGAAGGTGCCGCTTCCGGCTGTAGTAGTCGTCCACGTCCTTGTCGGCTGCGGAAAAGCAGAGTCAGATGCGATCAAAACTCATTGCACTTCCACCAATCTTGTGTTTTTCAATATCATAAAGAAATTTGTTAGAAGTATAAACGCAGGCAAAATAATAAAAAAAAAAAACTAGGCACGTGCAGGACGCTTTCTAGGTTCAGTCATCAGCAGTTTATGGCTTGCTGCTGATGTAAGGAACAATACGATTTTTATTCTGAGCAAATTGTGTGACCGCATCACAAGTCCTGCTCAACAAAAGCAACCTAATAAATCTTACACCAGATAAGAATGAACGATAGCAGATAGATGTACTGTAAACTCCTGCCTGAGAGAGATGCTCTGAAATACACATTATATCTCTCTCTCTGTTTCCAAAATTGTCTTTACTCTTTTTTTTTTTTTGTTTGCAAGCTGCCTATGTTAAGTAGAGGTGAGACCATATAAATTAGTAGTCTGGATATAAAGCCATATTAAAGGGAATAAAGTTTAACATCTAAGCAGCTAAGTGATTAAGTTGGATAGCTTATCTAAAAATAAATAAACACTGTACTTACATTGGGTCTTCATAACACCTCCACAAAACTCACAGGGAAACATTAGCGGGTTTATGTTGTATATCATATTGTCTTTACATAAAAGATGGAAGTATCACAATAGTTCAGCTGTTTAAGACTGTTATATATAAAACATGTTCTTAGTTTGTCGTCATGATTCATGAATTCATGAAGCTTAGAGATAGCGTCTGTTAAGTATATACTTGGTAGCTTGCTGTGTTTACTTCATTTGAATTCCTCATCTGACCTGATTATGAAGCACCATCTTAACCCACATTAACTTGTTTAAGAAGCTAATATGCCAGTTAAATAAATAAGTTTCATGCGGTCAAATTAAAGTTGGCTTTATTTTTAAAGACTGTTTCAAAAGTACAATGTGATAAATGTTCATAAAAACCAATCAGTAACTTTCAAAATGATTCAGAAATTACAGTTACAATCATAACTAATCGGCCCATAATGCTAACTGAGGATTCTTCTCTTCACTCTTTCACAGAAGGACGAAATCACATGATGTAAAACGTGACCTCAGGTTTTTACTTAGGACTTTCATAGACAATCCATCATTACCAGGATTTATGCAATGCTCATGTATGTTATAAAGACCCAATGCAGTAAAAACAACATCAACAACAACAACAACAACAACAACAACAACAACAACAAAACACACAAAAGCAAATGAGGAAACTGCATTTTTTTTTTAACCTTTGTTTCAAATTCTAGCACTTCCTAAATCTAAAAATTTAATACCTCCACTCCTGCTGCAACATAATATGCTTATGTTATGATCACTGCATGATTATATCTTTTTTTTGTTCCATTCCTAAGAGTAATATAAGAAATACCAGAATATTAAATACAGATTGTTACATATGTGCTAAACTAGTGTTAGACATGACAGCAGTATGATGGTCCTGTTCGGATTCTTGTTCTAGTGCTATAGCAAACCAAAATTTAATCTGCAGCTCACACACATAAGAGCACTGACTGACTACTGTATCTGTAACTGAATGATTAGGAAGGCAAAGTAATTAAATTATGGCCTCCTCCAAAATGACGAATGAAGCCGATGACCTTGAGATCTGTTACGCTCCCCAGATCTCTCCTCACGCATTCTATCTGAGATGCTGATAGCGCGCAACTTTGGGGAGGAATAAAGCTGTATTCAAGGAAATTAAACCCTCAAATCAAGGAAACGTCATTCCTATAGTAGACCCAAGTTAGAGATTTCCAGATTGAAGGCTACCGGATTCGAAATGCAGCTCCCTGAGGTGCTAGAGTCCAAGACAATAAATAACAAACTAAGTGCAGAAGTACTCGATCAAGCTTATTGCAAATTAAATGCAGGTTTCTTCGAGTGTTAAACTGAATACAACTCATTCATGCAGAACAAACTCAACAGATTATTAGTTCGTCATCCAGACACCACAACTGTTTGCAATTCTCTATATACTGAAGGGTATGAAAAATTCTCACTACATAAGAATATTATACTACCTGTACTCACAAACTCTCACAAGTCTACGAATCAGATGGATTTCTACAAGTGGCAGATATTCCTATGCAATCTCTGTGAATAACAATTTACCTGAATGGCCCTTGGCAAAGCTCAAGAATTTTCCATATTTCATCATTTCTTACTATGGATAACTCATTCTCCCATGTTGCTCTTAGCCTTCAAGGAATAACAATGCAAGCTGACATACTTCTCTATGACTACAAGATTGTCAATTATTGTAAGACAATAGAAGGGTTTTTTTTTAGTTTAAGAGTAAAAAAAAAATACATTTAAAAGCAATATCAAAAAATTAAATTGGCAACACTGTATATAAACTAATTTAAGCTCAAAGAGGAGACGGGTCCCGTGTTTATTACTAACCGCAGAATACTGAATGCTCAGCATCTGTGACTGTATGCATGTGGTTATTAAAGGTGGAACGAAAGATCAGTCAATTTCCCATAATTCACTTGGATTCAAGTCCATGGAGCCTGGGCTAATCCATATTAAATGACAGAAGCCATTTGATATATTTACTCTTTACTTAGGGAACATTATGAAAGGAGATCTTATTCCGCAGCATAAATCTACAAACCGTCTAATCAATAGAAAGGATCAGTGAGGTCATGCGGAAGTCCTCTGCAGCGATTGAAGCAAACCGCAATAAGTTCATCACTTGCTGGGGTATTGAATTTCACACTTTAAAGAGGGCTTTTGAATGGGGGGAGTGTTAATAAAGCTTGGGTGGTCTGACCAGCACAATGGACCAATCATGGATGTGTTCTTCTGGGTGGTAAATCCTAGTCCTGGAGAACGATCCTCCAGCAAAGTTCAACTCCTGAAAACCTCGATAAGCTGGATCAGCCTTGCTAAACACAACTGATCCCGAAGAACACTTTTGTGCACTCTTGATATAGAATACAAATTTAAAAAAGACAATTAGGTGCTTGCAGGGCAGAGTGTAAAATGCAGGGTCGGGGTCAGTTCTAGCATTTCAGAGCAATAGATTCAATTCACACAGTGAAACTAAGTAATAGTTAATAATTGTAGAACTGAATCTGCACATTTCAATTAGAAGATGAATTTCAGGTTATCGACTGAACTGGCTAAAGCTGAAGTGAATGAAGGTGAAACGAAATTGATCCCAGCCTTGATAAAACAACGAGCTCTACAGAGAGTAGAATGAGAAAGTGGCTCTGACTCAGTCTTTTGAGCGAGGAGTACTTGTTGAGGTCAGCCTTCATGGCGGATTCGTAGGATGGAGGCAGGTGCGAGAGGCTCTGGAAGGAGCGGGAGAAGGACAGATCGTATGGCTCCGTCTGCGACGTGAGGATGCTGTTCATACGCGTGCTCTCTGGAGGACGACAAGATAGCAGACCAAAAGATGCGTCAAAACAAAGTAACAACTATAAACAATTCTATCTATTTTCTGCTCGGGGGAGTTCAACGCTGCAGCAGAAGGACTGCGGGGAAATCAGTGG
This sequence comes from Chrysichthys cranchii, assembly GCA_030068335.1. Taxonomy (NCBI): domain Eukaryota; kingdom Metazoa; phylum Chordata; class Actinopteri; order Siluriformes; family Claroteidae; genus Chrysichthys; species Chrysichthys cranchii. Next base: position 6,202,505 of record JAQMCW010000006.1, read on the forward strand.
ATGAACTGGAGCCTGTGACTTAGTGGCTAATGAGCCATTGTGAGACAGTGATTTAGTCAAGCCCTGGTAAATAGTGTCCCATCTCCAGCCTGCTAGTCAGCAGACGACCCTTGTTTCCTTAGAGATAGGAGTAAAAGCCATGCAGAGAGGAAGGATGGTGTCACTGCAGCTCCTTCATCTCCCTGCTCTTTGTGGCATTCACGCCAGCCTGGGCATGGTCTGGACATGCAGGGGGTGTGCTCTTGTTCAAAGTAGAGCATAGAACAGTGCCACACAATGGGCTCTGAGACAAAGATGATGCATCGGGGAGCCAGAGGGTGCGGTGAGAGAGGAGGACAGTGTTTACACGAAACCATGCACTCTATTTTACACTGTTCAGCACATGCTGTGAGGTTTACTTCTCTGAGTCCTAGGTATGGCACATCAAGCCAGTTTCATCTTTATTTAAGAGCGGAGAAGGAAAAGGCTTTGATAGGTGGCTGTGGAAGTACAAAACGAACGAACAAACCAAACACAGGAACAGCAAGTTCTGAAACATGACAGTGCAATCACAAGCACAACAGCATTAGGGTCCTTATTAAGTATCACATGCTCATTGCTGATTGGCTACAGCGTGCATAAAGCTGAGATACCACGGAAAATGGAGAACTGGACAATGATAAGACAGTAAGATGAAATGTGAGCCGAAATTAATCTACTGATGCTTTTTAGGCATTTTTCATTCGTGGACATTCATAGGATGTTCTTTCCAACATGAGGTCAACTTTGCATGGTATTAATATGAGGAATATAGGAATCTGGGCCACTCATACAAAAGCATAACTTATTATAATAATATAGGCTAACAAAACAAGTGCAATTTTCTTTTTTACTTGTGACAGTCTTATACCATGACCAAACAGCAACAATCATGTGACGTTCAATACGGACTTACCCTTTCCATTTTGAGTTAGTGGCGATGTCTTTTGATTTTGCTGCTGTTTTTAGTTTGGCTCTCACGTTTCAGTTGAGCTTTTCCAATTTACTGTTCTGCTTTTGGTTTGTTGACACCTATGAACCAATGTGACTTGCCAAATGCCAAGAAAGCCTAAACCACACCCAAAACAATAATAGTCAGGGCAAATTGCTGTGGTATTAGAAGAATAAAACACTCCAGGAAGTATTACTACTCTACTACTGATTAGTTTAGATACGTTAACACCATACTCCATCATGTTACATATCACATAGATACTTAATATAGGAGGAAGAAAAGGAGAAGGGTGGTGGCATTGGAAGGTGGTCAGTTTTAGTGTGATTTGGGACATGCAAGAATGCTTACATTGTAGCCAACACACACACACACACACACACACACACACACACACAAAATGCTGTAATGCAGTCTGTTCCCCTTTTCAGTATTAAACATAGTTATTAACATGATATTTTGTTTCTTAATTAAATCATAACATCTCAAAGGATACAGCAATAGTAATGAAAGTGTCTGGGAGGCTGCACTGCAGTGTTATTGAGAGGAAAGTTCCATTGCCATAAACAGAATTAACCTCTCTGAGAAAGAGCAATAACAGGCTTTGTCTTATAACAACCAATCTGCTGAAAAAAAAAATCTTTGGAGCTTGTTAGGGAGTGCTATCCATCTTCCAACCCCACCCGCTCCCTCCCCGGTCGAATTAAAGCGGCTCACCAAAAGGCGGTGATTTAATCCTTTCACTAACAAGATGAGCAGTTGCTGCTTGCTACTTTGAGCATTTCTTGCCTCCGCATATTGAGGACACCAGTCGAGAGCTCTTTATCCGAGGCGCACGTAGCACATATTCCAAGCTTTCCCTTCATCTTTTGATCAGTGTGTGTTCATTAAGCGAAAAAACGTCGATGGAGTTTGAATACTCAGTGTCAGCTTGTTTTTATAGTTGTCGTCCCTGCTCAGCTTGTTCATCTGCTCGGATTGATTCTTCAAGCACGTGTCATGTGTGCTGCGTGCACTGCGGCAGGCGTGAGTGAATTGGCTCGTGCTGAAATGGCCACGTTGGCTGCTTTGGGCTTCCTTTTGTGGAAAGGAATGAGATTATGAAGGCAAACTTTGGCTCTAAGTGAAAGGCATTTCAGGAGGAAGAGTCAAGGAGGGACAGATGTATTCGCTGTCTCAAATTCCAAATGTATCTGATGCATTATTTTTTTTAAATGTCTAACCATAGCCTTGCCCCTACTACATGTACATTTACATTTATGGGATGTTCTACCACTCTTACGTACTGTGTTCTGAGCCTGGGTTATATTTCGAGTGTCTTAAGGGGCTCAGCTGTGGCCGTTTAGCAAATTAAGTACATATGGCTTCTCAGTTATGGAACACATCATTGCATTGTAGTCATTATTTTTTAACAGTGCACATCTAAATTCATTATTTTCCAATAACCACATGTCTAAAGTGTTTTATTCCTCTTTGCCACAGCAATTCTTCCCCCATTTTCCAGTTTGGTCTTGCCAATTCCCACCCACCAGGCTGACATGTGCTTCCTTCGAGACATTTGCCACCCAGCATCCTTTCTTTGGAACTTCTGCTCAGAAGAAGGCATTATCTGCCCTCATCGTTCAAACTCGCAATCATTCAATAATAAGGTGAACAATTTTCAGCTGCACCACTTGGGAGACTTTCCTGATGTTAATAACACAGACATAAAACACAGTACAGCTTATTACTGAGAATCAGTAAAGCACAAAGTCCACGGTCCTGAAGACTTTCACATGTCGGAAAGCTTACTGGCTTAGCAAGTGAAAGTATCTTGAATAGAGTCCAATTTATCTTGTATTTCCTAACATAGGATTAGCAGAAACCAAATTTAAGATCATTAACCCAATTTCTGAGACATTTCCCCTCATTTTAAGCTTTAGATTTTCTTCAATCTATTGGCAGATAATGTTGCTTCTTTCTAGAAATAAATGCTTAATAAGAGCAACATTTGCCAATAGCATAAAACAATGAAAGCCTTTAAAAATGAGTAAAAATGTCTTGCTTAATAATAATAATAATAATAATACCAATTTCTTAATAATCCTATATTTGGTTTATAGTAATCTCATAATAGGAAATACTAAATAAACGTGACTCTTCAATATAGTTTCACTCACTAAGATAACATTTTTTTGCAGTGTTACAAAGTGCTGGCTCGGTACAAAGGAGGAGACTCCTTTCAATGACGTTAAATAAGCACCTCAAGGCATCACCATATCATTGATTTTACATTATATTTTAAATAGCACTTTGTTAGAAATCCATTTACTATTAGATTCCATGCAGTGTCTGCTACACAAGTCCCTCTGAATTAGCTGTTGGCATGATGCGTGCTGCAAAACTGGCAGAAAGACCCAGCTGAACATTTTAAATGTGGAGCACCACTCATCCTGAGCAGAGTGGACTGCATCCACCAGAGAGAAATAACTCAATGTGAACTGCATCCTCTTGGTGGTGACAGTGTGGAAGATGTACAATGGCACTGGCCAGTTCACAGAACAATCAGGCTTGGAGGCAGGTGGTGGTTAAATATCACACATCTCAGAAACTAACAAAAAAATGGCAGTGAAAAACATAACAGTGTTTGTTTGGGCTCTTTTTTTTTTTAGCATGGCCATTGTTATCATGGTAGACAGATAAATTTTATTTATCCCAAAAGAATGTGATGAGAAGTGAGGAGAATAGTGATCCTTACCATTTTTAGGCGTCCGAGAAGGACTACTGAGACCCACATGGTTGTAGTTGTGTTGATGTGTGCCTGCAGAAGAAGCAATGACATGTCTGATTTGCTGGTAAAGAAAAAAAAAAGGAAAACCAAATCATGACATAAAACGAGCTCTTATCTAGAACATGGATGCCCAGATAAGAGACATGCTCCATTAGGGGAAGACAAAATCCTAATCGTAATGAGCAAAATGGTCCAGCACACATAAAGAGTAACAACCCAGCAATGGTGATGGAAATGCGTGTGCACTTTTAAATATGTATGTACAGCAATAACAGGGATCTATGTTCGACATGACAGAAGAGAGATGTCATGCAGAAACAGCAGACTGCTTCACGAACATCAAATACTCATCCGTAGTACCACAAGCTATATGGGGAAGAATGGCACACTGCAAAACATCATACATATATATTTCATGTATGTGTACCATAATGAGAAGAAAAAAGGTAGCTCATCTGCTCACTTTTATGTTTCTACCTTTGGGGAACCTTTATTTTCTAGCTTTTGGCGTGTGGTATATGTGTGTGTGTGTGTGTCCATTCTGCAGATTGCAGTAGGTTGGGAAGTGTTCAGTTGAAGGTACCGCAGAGTGTGACTTTTGTGGAGGTTGGGGAGGGACCGTGGTATGTTCAGCTCAATGTGATGTGAGCTGTGACGAATGGTAGCTATCCTGTGTTGCCAACAACGCACCAGTGAAATTCCTGTGATAAATGACTGCAGTGTGGTATGGAGCCCACACATGCACCAATACCGGGGGTGTGTGAAGTTCTGCCTGTTTCAAAAGGAATTGATGCAACATGCAGGAGTCAAAACATATTTTTTTTATCCAAGAATTTCGGGTTCAATCTTTAAGAAATGTGGATAGTATTTTTTTATTATTTTTTTTACAAAAAGTATTGTTAATGCCGTACAAGGTTACGTGCAGTGCTGGGGAGTAGCTAGGCAATTGTACTGACACTATTTTCAGTAGCTGAGCAGCTTTTCCAGGAACATGCTACTTCTTCACCAAGTAGAGTGCAGTGTTTTGCTTTACTACACCAATACATTTCCCTTTAGACAACCAGCTGAATATAAATTTTGAATCAAAGAAATCCCACTGTATAAACTCTAATCTTATTTCAAACTTGTACAGAATGCAGAAGTTGAGTGTTTCTTGCACAGAGCTCTCTGGGAATAACAGCATTGTGCTATAGAGAGGTTTTCTACTAGTGGTAAAAAAAAAAAAAAAAAACAAGATTATGGAACTATAGAATATCCACGGCCACATTTATCAAACGTGTGGAACATTCATACGTATTGGTTTGTAAAATATACGGAAATGAAAAAGCGACTGTTCAGAAAATGAAGTGCTAATTTAAGGGCATATAAATGCAGGTAGCTCTTCTTTTTTTTTATTGTCGTTGACTGCCTCGCTGGTTAGGTTAAGAGTCTGATCAGAAGTGATAGCACTGCATATTGAGTATTTTCTGTTCATTTACTGTAATCTAATAGAGAAGTGAATGATCAATTTTTTTTTTTTAACTGAGCATGAAAGCGAAGCTTGGATATGATTTAGCCTAATAGTTAGCATCATCCAATATAAAATAACAAGCAATAATAACAAGCGTACACATTGTAGCACATCTATTTAATTCAATGTTATTTGGATCACTGTATACCCACTAATGGTTAACTGGCTAGCTAGATATTTCCAGAAACCAACAGAACTAAGAGTATGTGCTGTCTGTATCTTTTGCTTTGTTGATAATTGTTGTTTCACAGTTAACTAATGTTAACGTATCCCTCTAGATAGGTTAGCTAAGATTAAAAGTGATATCTGCACTATGGCACTGCCTGCACAAAGCATGTACGTTTTATTTTGAGCAGTAAATTAACTGCACAAATGAATATGTCACAGTTGCTTTTGCTCTGTTTGACAAAATGGATTCAGGGAGAAAAAAAATAAAGTAAATTCAATGTAGCTAGCTCCTTTAAGTAAAGAATAAGTCAACTGTAGCTTAACTACTACAAATCATGAGTGGTTTGTAGCTTGACAAAGTAAAGCTTCTTCAAAACTGACAAACTGAGTTTAAAAAAAAATCCCTTGATAAGAGTGTGAGAAGCCTGATTCCTGAACAAATACTCTCTGGAAATACCTCAGCACCGAGTCTGCTTCTAAAACATCCGCTAAATTAAAAATGTTCAAGTTCAAGTGAAAAAGTTAAAGACGATTTAAGAGGCCAGTGCACTATCAAATGAAGTCACATATCAGAACAAGTGTGTGTACTGCAGCCAAGACAGACAGGAACTAGCTTCGTTGTGAGGCCTAATTAATACCAAGCACGGTCCAGTTGAGTGATCTCGCTTTAATCTGGGGACCAATTAGCCGCTTTTCAGAGGGCTAAAGCAGGGAGCTAAAACCTAGCTACAGCCCAAGGTCCATTGCAGTGACCTGTCACTCTGTCATACTCTTGACTCAAAAAAAGCTTCCTGGCAACAGGGGACAGCTGGCAAACAGGGCGGGGAGTTATTAATAATAACTTAAACTATTCTAGAAGTGCCTGCCTTTTACAATTCTATTCATTTCCTGCATGGCAAGTCCGAGAATGTGAAAATTAATTGGAGGCACAGGGGCACACTGTTGGCTTTTGTTATGGAGATGCTTCCCATTTTGCCTTTAAGGCTATTCAGGTAAGTAGGCGGCTGGTAAAGTTTCAGTTTGCTTCATCCTTGGAGAAAGGAGAACAAAACTTTAGGCGTCATTAGGGGCAAAACATTCAACCGTGCTGAATCCAGGAAAGTTCTGACCCACTGCCTTGAGCTGAGAGATTCAGTGAGAGATGTTGAATGCAGGATGGTTGAGACGCAGAAGCCGTGCTGAACTCGCAGCGTTAACGCTCTCTTGTTTCGCCACAAGGTCTACTTTGTTGTGAATCATGTACAGCCTACGTTGTTGATGGGTTTGGCCTTTCAAAACAAAAACAGTATAGGGAGCAGCAATCACTGATCCCAGCGCCTACAGGCGAATGAATCTTCACATCGCGCGCATTCCTGCTTCACACCTAATACATCCTGACAACAACACTCCTGCCAGTCCGCATAATAATATCCAGATGGTACACCAGTGATTCAGTATTCTGACATTTCTGTTGCATATTCACATGAGAAAAACTGCATCGGCATCACAAAGAGTGACAAATGTTGTATATGTAGGCTGGATTACTGCAAAAATAGTGGGGTACAAGACTCTTTTGCAAAGCAAATTATTTTCACATTATGAAAATTCCTTGCTTTATCGCTTTTAGTAGTTCGGTCCAAGGATTTGTTTACAACATTTCTTTTGAGGCTTTGTCCAATATTTTTGCATAGACACAAATTTAATTGAATGGAAATAAACAAGACCTTCAAAAACACATATGAAGACATGTATAGGCTTTGGATAAGCAATAACCTGAAAACACACTTACAAAGACTAATTTTATATGCCCCTGTAGTTAAAGCAAATACCTGAAAGAAACCCTGTGGTTCATTTCGTTGCTGAATATTAAGCCTAAATGGGATGACCTGGGTCAAAGAAAAAAAAATTCCACCAAATTTAAGAGGAAGTAAATAAACAAGGTCATAAAAGAACATTTGCATGAACAGCTGTGTAGCCTCCAGTGTTGCAAAGCACCCCCCCGATCACCCTCAGGCCAGGCCGGCGTTGTTTAGAACCAACTGAACCACACAAATAGCCTCCTTAATAACCACAACATGCCAACTATCTTGTAGGAAATGTAGGAACCCTTCCTTTCCTACGCTCTGTCTGACTAAAGATGACATTTTTTCTTTCACTGAACTGGTTCTCAGCATGGTTTTAAAATAACATGAATAAAATAGCTGGTTGACCTTTAATGAAACATGAGTTTGAAAAAGTGGCTGGTACTTAGGATATTGAGGTTTGGTGGAATAGACATAAGTAAGCCATAAGTAGGA
>JAQMCW010000006.1:6210301-6225148 GCA_030068335.1 Chrysichthys cranchii
CCCCCCACACCATGTGAAATAAATTCCTGATCCGTTCAATTACCAGTGTCATGTGATGTTCAGGGCAGGGCCAGGTGAGCTGTGGGCTTTGGGCCCAGTGGGCATGTTGACAGGGCAAATGCAGTGGGCTTGCCCTTCTGCTGCTCTGATGGATGGAGGAGCCAGGAAACCGATGGGAGTTGGCATTTAGCGACTGACAAAGAGAATTAACATTTACTTGCAAAATGCTAAATGCCATAATGGTCCAGCATGCAGATTTGGAGTAAAACTCAATTGTTTGACCAGGAAACATCAGGAATCAGAAAAAAACAAGGGCTCCTGATTGGCGTAACAATAAAACATTCACCTTATATTCAGGAGGTTGGATGTTCAAATGCCAATGATGGCACTGCAGTCTGTGGCTCAGGATCCAAGGCAGTATAATTAGCTCTGCTGTGTGTGTGTGTGTGTGTGTGTGTGGCATTACTCTCACCCATGACAAGCATGATGGACAGCTCTGAACTCATGTATATAGAAGAGGGAACAAAGGATGACCTAAAAATGTACACAGAACCCTCTATAATTCTTGGGTTTTCAGTAAGACTCAAATCCAGAGACTGAGGATGTTGTTTCAAAGCAACAACTGTATGTTTCTTTAACCATTTCGGTATTGATTTGAATTGCAACAATGCCACGGGAAGTCAAGGAAGCAATATTGACAGTGCTCTCTGGTACAGTCTCTCCCCAGTGTATCACAGTATTTCTAGACAGTCATAGGATACTGTAAGCTCAGGTACATATATAGAGAAGAGGGCAAATCGTGCCGTTCTCCGAGTCTGTTACTCTGCTGTGTGATGCAGTATGAACAGCAGATGAAAGAGATACTGTTACCTGGCTTCACATGTCTTGAAGGAAGCATGTATTACCCTGGTTGGTAGCTGTAGCATGATAGGGGAAGAGCTGGCTGGTGGGTGGGAACTGGTAGGTGATCAAAATCACAAATTGTTAGAAAATGTAAAGGCTTTACAGATCTTTTGGTTTTCAGATAGATTAATAATTCTGGGGTTCCTTGCGAAAGACAAAATAAGATTAAAACCTTGATTTATGAACACGAAAATAGTTCATGTTTTTCTCTGAGTACTTGGCTGTCCTGTGACATAGCATGAAACGTAGTTGGCTTCAAGTGTCTCAGTAGCTGCTTTGTAATAGGGAAGAGCTAGCTAGTAGATGGGAGTTGACTAAAATTCAGTCAAAAAGGGACAAAAAAGAGTTAAGGTACCACAAAGTACCATAAAGGGCTAGGCTGTTGTTTAAGAAGGTGAAAATTGAGTAATAAGCCACTGACATATTTATGACATATACTATTTGTGAATATGTTCACTAATATTTTGGCAATCATGGTAAACCCAAGGCAAGAGGTAATAGATGTGAACAAGCTTGATGTGTAAATAATAGCCTGGTCTTTCTTATGAAGTGCTTGGTACCACACTGACAAATGCATGCTGACAGCCTTTTCAAGTGACTATATAACCCATCTCCAGAGGTCACAGCGAGCAACACTTCACTGCCTCATTTAGCAATATCACAGACACGCTGTAATATGAAGAACACTGACCCCATACTAACGCATGGGTGGACTCCTTGAGTGAGGAGGCACACTGTAGAGGAAGAGCTCACGGCACTCTGTGTTTACTTGTTTTTATTTCATTTCACTCAGCCTAAACGTGGTGCATAACACCATTAATGCCATTATGAAAAGTCTAATATTTCTGAAACTAAAAAAACATGACAATATCAACAGAAAGAGTTCTTTATTGTTGTATATCATTGTTGCACATACCAGGTTTCCTGCAGATCCCCAGAGTCGTCTTCTCTTCACGAACAGTAGCGTTGAGTTGTTAACAAGGATAAGCACAGATTTATCTGATGTCTTCTTTTATTAATAAGAAGTAGCATCATCAGTAAAACTGTCTTTATCCTTGCACAGGTGTTAGCACTTCCCGTTCAGAGGTGGCCAAAGCTTGTGTAAGAGCCTCCCAGAGACAGAAAAGAGTCCAGAGGAAGAGAGACACTACGGGGGAGGGAATCAAGCAGGAGGGAGTGCTGGGACTTTAATGAAAGAAATAAAGAGAATGAAAACAGGACAAATCTAATCGAGCGTCGGCACAGATCTACAAGGTGAGTGGTGAGAGTACACGGACGCACACGGCCACCACAAACACAGACACGGGCTAGCGTCAGGGGTCAAAGGGGAAAACACACTCATCCACAGAGAATTGCCTTCCTACCATGGTGACTCTGAGACCGCGTCGGCCACTGCCTTTCTCCTAGAAAACACAACCAAGCAGAGCGAGGCGGTGAGTGGGTGACCATCCAGCGTACTGAGCACAAACACACACTGTACAGAGAGCATTACATAACATCCGGCATTTCCAAAAGAGGGCACTCCATTTGTTACATTTACAGAGTGAGCCTAGTTCAAATTCACAGGTAAATAAATCAATGTCAGCAAACATCGGCTTATTGAATTGGAACAGATCAAATAAAACAAGCTATTAAATACGAAGCAATAAAGACATGTTGAAGATTTATACCCATTCCTAATTAATGTTACTACCAACGTGTCCAAAACATAGAAAAGGGCTATCTACTAGGCTGGATTCAGAACAGAAATCTGAAACTACATTGGGCACAGGCTCGTGCAAACTGTGCCAATGAAGGTCAGAAAAAGACCAGCTGATGTACTTCCAATATTCATCTGTGCCTGTGTCCACTGTAGCCTCAGGTTCAGGCCTGTGGCTTCCTGCTCTCATAACCCATCCACCTCCAAGCTTGACATGCTGTGCAACATGTTGAGATGCTTTTCTGCTCACCATGGTTGTCGAGAGTGGTTATTTGAGTTACCATAACCTTCATGTCCATTCAAACCAGTGTGACTATTATCCTCCTCCCTTATCAACATACTGTTTCTACCCAGAGAACTGAGGCTCAATTACTGTTTTTTTGTTTGTTTCTGCAAAAGTTCTACAACCTTTTGTTTGTGAAACGCCCAACAGATTAGCAGTCTCTGAAATGCCTCTAGAAAGTCTTTGAGATCATATTTTTCTCTATTCTAGTGTTTGACCTGTATCCGCATGATTTTAAGTACAGCACACATCTATATGCTGCTAACCTACATATCCCACAGTCCTGTGCATTAGCCAACCTGTAGAAAAAATAACAGCAACAGCAAGAGAGGGACTAGTTGTGGTCAGACAAGTAATTTGTAATTATTCTTGGTGTAAGATTTCATTTCTAGCAAGAAATAATTGCTGTAGTCACAGAATATTCATTATATATACCCTAGTACTTTTTTTTCATCTTGTCAAACAGACTTTTTAGTTTAGTGACTGTTAGTATTAACAGTAATCTGACAAAGTGGTGACATGAGTTGCCTTAGAAGCCTGTCTGAAAATGTTTCCTTACAGCATTGTTTCCCTATAAGACAACTGACTTGTAAAGTCTCAAAGTTTTGGACACATAATATACACAAATTAATGCACAATATAAGTCAGCATACAGTATCGGTCAGATTCACAAGGCCAACAAACTGTAACTGAAAAACTGTAGTGCTTGATCTATCTGAGTAAGCAGTGCTTTCCATTAAAGGAACCCTTTTACATTGTTTTAATCTTCGATACAGAAAACACATTTACACAAAACCCTTATAATGGAAGTCTAAGAGCAGTTGCTGTGGCATGCAATAAACATTTATGCAAAACACGTTTTTGTAGAGCACTTTCGTGAATGTTTCAATCAAAGCTAGCCTAAATTAAGCTCTAAATCAGTCAAATCTGTTCTTCTCGGAGTGAATTTATGATTATGCATTATAAACATAGACATACAGAAAAAGAAGTGTCTCAGTTTTGGCAAGATTGCTCATCAATACCACAAAACTTTTCATTTTTTGCCCCAGAAATACTCTTAATTTACTGCACTAATCTTGGATAAAACTATGTAAGAACAGCTTTAGTAAGACGTTTCCTCACTCCAAAACCTTTATTGTGTTAGAGTGCAACAACGGAATTCAGCAACTATCCTTTGACGTGCAGTAAGAGTGAGTTTTTGAGGAAACAGGTTTTCTAGTTCTTTTCTTGGTAAAAGTATTCAGAATAACCCAGGCACTACAGACACTGCGGAGAGGGATTTGAGCTCCAATTTGATTGCACAGGTTTCACTGTGGTTTCCATTTATGCACTTTTTTGTGCATTTTACCCAGTGGCTTATATAATTACATTATGCACAGCCCTCCAAACATAATGGAACAGCAAGGCCATTCTAATAATTCTCATCTACAAAGAAGACATTTGGGATTGAGATCAAAACATGAATATGGGATATAAGATAGATCCGAATTTTAGCCTTCTTTCCTGATATTCATATCTAGATGTGTTAAAAATCTCTATGTGAGCAAATGTAAAGGGACAGATCCTCTTAAAGTAAATTAAAGCAAATAGTTCTTCATATTTGGTTGCATATACCTCACCTGAAATCACAGCATCAAGCCAGCGACCTACTGACATCACTACACTGTTGCACTCTTCTTCTGTGATGATTTTCTTGGAGTGTACTGCACCTTCTTTCAGTTTTTGCTTGTTTTGGGGGGTTTCTCCCTACACTCCCCTCTTCAGTAAGGGAAATACATGCTGTATCGGACCAATCTAAAAACCTTCCACTTTTTTGCTCGGATGAAGTCCTTTGTTGTGTACGCAGTGACTTTGGGTCATTGTCTTGCTGCATGATGAAGTTACTCCCAAATAGATGGGATGTGTTTCTCTGTAAACTGGCAGACAGAATGATTCTATAGACCGCTGCTACCATCATGAGTTATACCACCAATAAACAAGATCGGTGAGTCTGTTGCAGAAGCAGTCAAGCCATGACACTAACGCCACTGTGCCTGACAGATGAGTTTGTATGTTTTGGAGATCCTTACTTACTCCACACTATGGCATTTCCATTATTTTTCCAGTGGTTAATCTTGGTTACAGAACGTTTAAATGTGGTTCATCTCGGCATTTCTTTATGAATTCTGACCCGTCCTTCCGTCTCTTACTGCTGATGACTGGTTTGCATCTGGTATTATGGCCTCGATATTTTTGCTCTCAGAGTCTTGTTCAAATAGTGGATTGTGATTTACAACTTCCCAGTGGAGGTTGTTAGTGATGTCACTGGTTGTTGTTCTTGGGGTTTTTCTTCACAGCTTTTACAATGTTTCTGGCATCAACTGCTGTTGTTTTTCAGTGGTTTCTGTCTTTTTCAGAACATTCCCAGTTGCTTTTATTGGCTGTGCCCAAAGCTCGTGCAATGGCTCTGATTGATTTTCTCCTCATTTCTCATCTTCAAAATGGCTTGCTTTTCTTCCACAGACAGCTCTCTGGTCTTCATGCAGGTCTATCTTTTACCATCAAAGGTGAAAACGAGAGCGTACGTTCATAAACATGAACAGACATTCAGTGCTATTAACTGTGTAAACATCTAATCTAACAGCGATCACCTAGGCAACAAAAAACAATTTTGATCCCTTGAAAATGGGTGAGCTCAAACAAAAGGTGCCATGTTCTAGTTGTTTAGCAAATCTAGATGTAAATATTAGGAAACGAAAGCTGAACTTCTGATCTATCATCTAATATTCATCTTTTGATCTCAAACTTAAATGTCTTCAATGTATAGCAAAAACAACAAACCGGCTTAGCTGTTCCAAGCCTTTTGGATTATAATAAGATATAATGTAATATTCATAGATGATCGTTTGTCAGTCAGGACATTTAACAACCTGTAGCATATGGTAAAAATGTCATCATGCTGCCAAGTGATTAATGGTATCCCACTAATCTCTTTCCAAAGGGTTTTTATTGTCTTCTTAAATAATGGGTGAATGTGGGTGTTAGGAGAGGACAAGATTGTAGTTGACTTCAATTTTCACCAGGAGACTCTTCAAACCTGAAGACGCACAGAAATCAGGTTTTGCAATTATCACCACGCACTTGCCCACATATGATTTATTAATCCACAAATTAACCCACAAACATGCCTCATATTACATATTACTTTATTATAGTAGTTCTGATTTGATCTGAGGAGTAGGAGGCTGTTGAGTGGGAAAGTGCCAAATGACTACATCTCTCTAAAGATGGTTCATGGTCTTCAAATGTCAGTCCATGCCTGGCTGAAATCAGTACTCTTTCCTAATTAAAGTGCAAGGCAGTTTAAAGAGAGAGAGAGAGAGAGAGAGCAGGAATGACAAGATGCACCTGCATGACTGTTCTTCACTGGGTTGTGAAAGACATAAGGAAAGAAGATGAAAGGTTGTGAAGATGCAACACTAATGTGATATTACTACAGGCTATCCGAAGCCCATCACTTTGATCCCTTACCATTAATTAAACATCACCAGTTCATAGCCATTACTGAATGAGAAACAGGGCCATCAATTTCTGCACAGGATCCAACTAATCAGCAAGTCACGATGGCATCCCAAAAGCACGGTCTAGCCGAACGACAGCTCGAGCATTATACCCAATCAAAAGTCAGCTGAGCTTCTGCACTTCCATTCAAACATGTCAGCTGATGTCAACTCCAAATCAGCCTTTCCGCTACATCAAAAATGGATGCTGCTCATAGCAGGGGATCCAGTCTAATGGTTCATTGACTGATTTGGATGCCATGATGTCACCAGGCTCCAGGCATCCCCAGAGAGCACTCCAGCCCTGATCTCAATCAATCCTAGCAAAGATTTTCATTTAGATTGCAGTCCAGAGTGAATAGTCTTAGACGGGCTCAACTTCTGCGCCATTCATACCAGCGATCCATGCTGAGGTGATGCATTTCCATGAAATCACTAAGATGGAGTTAACCCAGAAAGGTATTATTGCTGGAGATAATCTGGAGGCTTACTGCAAAGAAATGGATGGTAAGAGAACATCAGAATCAAATTGGGAATCTATTAAAGCAGCTGTGTCCTGTTCAGGACCTGGGGTTTCGAGCATTTATCGCTCTGAATGAACTCATCTGCTAATCGGCCTTATTGCCTTTCAATGAAATGATGCGAATCTGTCAGCGTGGTCTACGCACTAATAGCATGGCCCACCAACGACACAACAGCATTAGAGTTCTGAGATCCGGCTCTCAACTGTGTTCTTATTTATAAACTATAAATTTGATACTCTGTAAGGGTGTAACTATATGAAAAAAAAAAAGAACTTTGATACAATACGATATGGGGGTGTGTTGATATGATATGATACTCTTTGCATGCAGCAAAATAATAATAAGGATAATAATAATTACCAAAATTAGACATAGCTAAAGTTTTGCACCATTTGCACCAATGCCACCCTCAACCATTTTTCAAAACTGGCTCAACTTGGCAGCCCAGCTAGCGGCTGTCAACAAGTCACACAATTCTGTGTAGTACAAACATTTTGGTTTTTTAAATCCTGCATTCTCCACTGTACTGAGTGGTTTCATATCTGCAGCAACGAGCTTCCCAATCATCACAGTGATTTTATTCACCCCAGTCTAAAACTTGATATTGTTTTGAAATTTTCACCTTGATATTTTCAAGATAAACATTAAGCTACTTTGTCAAAGGAGAGAGGGCGTGGCCTTGATGAAATTTTAATGTTCATTACATCTTAAGTAAAAAAAAGTCTTTTTCTTATTTACAATGAATAGCCTACTTTATTAGGCAGTGTATTACCTTTACATTTATGGCATTTGATAGGGTGTTCAACGTATTGGTCGATATGTTGCCATATCAAATCGAGAGCCCATTATCAACCAATATGACACAATACAATACCCTGTATCGCTAACCCTTAGTACAATGTTCCTTTTCTTCAAGGTCAGGTTGAGTAAAACTGCTCCGAATCCTTGTACAACTGTGTTTGATTGTGCTTTGCATGTATTTTGAGGACTGCAAGAAATCATGACCAGCTGAAAGCAGCATTTCTTTTCTGAGTTTGACTGAAGTTCAATGACAACTCTTATCTAACATCTGAAACATCTGCATCTCCATTTAAGCTACAAAGCCCCTTCAATCCATTTCTCTGATGATTGGTCTAAGCATTCCGAGTCTACGCGACCGCAATCTACTGTCTCAAAAAAAAAAAGCCCTAACTGTTTTTTTTCTAAGCTTGCTTTGTCTCTGCCCTCACAGTTTTAAGCATCTAAAATCAACATTTGCTGAGATAAGCACATGGACGCAGTAATAACTCACATTAATTAAACATCCTGAGCCATGGCAGGATCGATGAGGGCCCTTTTGTTCTGAAGCACTGAGACTCACTGTCATTAGCATATTAACAAATCAAATCAAGTAGCAATGCCAGACAGAGGCAGGTAATATCTGTAGAGAGAGAGAGAGAGAGAGGAAACTGAAGGAGGTACGACTGGCGTGACGTCCCACTGAGAGCGATAGGCTGCTAAGTGCCTGCTCCATCATCATGTCAGCATAATAAGAAACATGTGAGACAGAGGAGGATGCGTTTAAATGTCACCCTTCCCACACTCAGGTAACTAAGTAATATGCAGTAAAGTAAGACTTGTGTGAACAACGGTTCATTCCTGACTGCAGAGGAAGCCAAAGCTCTGATAGACTTTGGAAACTGAAATGCCCCAGTGACTCACTGTGATTAGACAGAAGCACAGCTTGAGTCCTCTTCAATCTGTTTACTTGCTCCTTCACTCAAGAAACTTAACTGAATGTGTGTCTATTTCAAAAATTCTTTTGGATCCATTAGACAGATCTGCCTCGTGGATATACAAATATGTCACTTAATGATAAATATGCAAATGCCAAAAAAAAAATGTAAATAAAAAATAAAAAAACACAAACAGCAGCAATGTTGCAGCAAAGTTGTCCCTTTAGGTTTAATGTTTTAAACCTAGGTGTGTCCGTTCTGGGCTACCGTAGCGGCGCAACATGGTGGCTTGATGAAAGAGGATCTGCTCCTTATGTAGATATAAAGGGCTCATTCTACGCTTACAAAAACACACGGATTCATAGTTACAGGTTATTATACACTAATGCAAACATATTTATGAATAATATATTTCATTTCTGTTAATAGATCCCTCTAATCCTACATAGTGGATCTTAACCTTCATACTTGACAAAATATGAAAATGAAACATTACCTACACTTACCATAAACTTTGCTCTATTTTACGGATGGAATTCAGGCATTTTTTCCATTCTCTCTAAATATCTACTTTCTAATAATCATTCAGAAAGCTTGACTATTTACTGGGATCCTTCTGCTACCTGTTGATGCTTTATTTATTATCCATTTTCTCAACGTGACCTCAGCCATTTTTTTTCCTCAAAAAGTACATTTATGCTCGGGAATTCCACACCCTGCTTCATAAGACTTAGAGGCAGACTTTGGCTTTGGCAGCTTTACTAATATCTGGAGTAGTCTTGATTTATACGGTCAGTTTGATTTATTCAATTATATTTGAAGAGCCCTTTTAACAAGGATGATTGTCACTAAGCAGATTTACAGAACCTGCAGATGTAGCTCCCTAATGATAAACCAAAGGTGACATTGAGATGTTATGAGGACGAAACCTTGAGAGAAACCACACTCAAAAGGAAATCCATTCTCTTCAGGCTAGCCCCCAATAATGGATAGTAAATCATTCCTCCTGTGTGACTGTCTACTGTAAAGTTAGATGGTACAAATAAAAGGAAAAAATGAAAATTATAAATTTATTATGAGTATCTTTAGAATTACAGAAGTTTTGTGAACAATTTATAAGTATACAGAAAATAAAAAAATCCCTAAAATGAATTCTCAGTGGAGTACCACTGGATGACAAATGAAGCGTCGATTAACTTGCTTTTGTATTTTAACATTTAAAAAAAAAAAAAAAAAATGCATTCGTAATAGAAACAATACTTGTTTACGTTCAACAGGTTATTGCATTCTAAACTGAGTAAAGGAAAAAGAATAGGTGTTTTATGTATTATACAGTATCTGGCCTTAACTCATTACACTCCAGAATCTTTGAGATCATGGTGAACATCAACCTCCCATGTGATTTCGAGGGGAACCGCCCACCATGCGTTTGCAGACAGAAGCAAAATGGCGAAACTGCCGAAACGCAAAGCACACGAAATGAGAGTGATGCACCAGTGCAAAAACAGAAACAGAGATTCTTAATGTGAGGCGGCAGATTTTATTTCCACATTGCATATAGGACTCCAGGATCAAAGTGGAGAAGTCATTTTAATTCCAAGACTCATACCTCATCGCCAGTCGACAAGCTCATTACTGAGAGCTGCTGCAGTTAGGTGGCAGGAGCAAACGATGAAGTGTATGATAAAAGACAATCTTACACATGCTTGTGGAATCATTGATTTGTGCCATTGTTCCACTCGTCTCCCAGCTCCATGAGCTACAGAAAGATTTATGGTCCCCAAGCCTTTATGATTAACTTTCATACAGAAAGAGAGGTGAACATAAAACAGGAAAATGCTGACAATATCATCATGAAGCATTGTAAACTGTAACACTTAGAGCTCAGATGGTTAAATGGAGTGTTGATATTTTCAGATTTTTCCCTTTTTTGTCACACCAAAAGCTGTAGTAAAAAGATGAGAGACTCTTACGTATGTTATGTAACACAATTTTCACTCTAGAACAGTACCAGTTGTCAGATTTCACTGTTGCTATTTCCAGTGCCCCTCTTCTACCCTTTAATTAGATCCAGAAGGAACTGCAGGTCTTGAGAATGTTGTTCATTATTATATGATGGTGTCGCTAAGCAGAGACTCAGTCTAACATGGCTTCTGTAGGCTCATACACCAAACCATCTGGTGCGCTCAACACAACAGGGATGAGCATGCTAAGTCGTGTTCTGAGAGAAAAGAGCCCATTAACATGGAAGTTGTTTCCACAAAAACAGGGGGGCAATCAAATCTTGACATCCTCACTGATAGGTGCAATTTTTCAATCTCGCCTGGCCTTTTCTTAAACAAAAGGGCTGGTTAAATATTTATTTTTTGCTTCACGCACTGTTGCTCTGTTGCAACCTTCTGTAATCTGTGGAAATTGGAAAAAAAAAAAAATCATGCCTAAAATTGCGAAATCATCATACAAAAAAGGGGTTTCTTACTGCACAATAAGAGGCACTGATAAACATTTGAACAATTTCCTGTATTGTATTTCAGACAGACACTCAAATCTTTCTGCACTGTGACTCAACAGAAAATAGAAAATAGAAATGTGAATTTGAAAAAAAAAAAAAAAAAAAAAAAAAAAAAGAGCGCATAGATTCAAAACACGTTCTTTCAACTTCTCTCTGAGTGGAAAGCTTGCCAAAGGACAGATAGCCAGCGAAATGTACAAAAGTGTCATGAGACACTTGTCCTTGTAGATGTCGCACGGAATAAAAGCCCTGATGACTAACTTAACGAAATTTTAAAAAAAAAGTCATTTTATAATCAATCATTTCGATAATGACAGCAAAGGAAAGTAAAGAGTGCAGAACTATTGGAATAATTCAGCTCTGGATAAATTAAAAACTGCATGAACTCATGAATGGAATTACTGCTTCATCAAACAAGCAAATGAAGTACATTCCCCAACAAATGTCAGCACATTAAGAGACGTGTGCAAGCATGCTAGCAGGCGAGACAGCTAGTTTACAAGTGCTGAAGTAGGACTGTATGTAAGTATGATGTGCTGAAACTAGCAATTGTTTTGTTTTTTCAAATATTCTGTTGAATCTTTAGCAATTATTTAAATATGTAATAAGAAAAAAAGTTCAAGTTGATGAATTAATAAAGAAAACTATAGTACAATACCATAAATCACATAAAGCAATGGTTCTTCAAGTCGGGTCCCTGAAGCATAGCCATGGGGTCTGTGTGTGTGTGTGTTTCTCTCTCTCTCTGTGTGTGTGTGTGTGTGTGTGTGTGTGTGTGTGTGTGTGTGTGTGTGTGTGTGTGTGTGTGTGTTTACTATTAATTTACAGGTGAGAAAATTATATCCACCATTAGCATGGAACACTAGTATGCACTTGTATGTGCAAGTGCATAAGCAGGTTAGTATAAAAAAGGAGGCAATAATGCTATTAACGCAAAAATGTGTATTACAAAATACGGTAATATGCAAGTGCACAAGTAGATTGATTAGCGTGCAAGCATGTTAGAATGTGAGTGCAAAGTTTTGCTAGTAGGCTAATGAATAAGTTAGGTAGTAGACAAGCATGCAAGAAGGCTAGTATGCTTAAGTGTATATTTAGGTTACGTTAGAATGCAATTAGGTTCGTAGACAAGTGCATAAGTATGCTAATATGCAAGTAGACTACGAAGCAAGATTGAGGTTAGGTTAGCATACATGTCCACAGGTAGGTTATTATGCAGGTAAGCTAGTATATGCAAGTGCAGAAGCAGGCTGGTGTGTAAGCCAGTATGTGACTAGGCTATTATGCAAGTAGGCTAGCATGCAAGTGCTCCAGTATGAATGTAGGCTACCAAGCAAGTAGGTTAGTAGACAAGTTGGTAAGTGAGAAAATAGACAAGAAGGTACATATGCTGGTTTGAAAGTTCACAAAACTGAATGTGCAAGCAGGCAAGTGTGCAGGCAAACGGCTAGTACGCAACAGCACAAGTAGGTTGGTGTAGCCCTCATAAACTGTTTAGATAAATAGTTAGAAAGTTTGGGTTGTAATAGTTAGAAAGTAGTTATATTTTGAAAGTGCACTGGTGACTTCTGCTGTCTATGTGCAGGAAACTCTGAACGGTGTGCTGTCTGTCTGTCAAGCCTTAAGCAAAAGCTTTTTTTCCAAGTCACATTAAGACCCATCAACGTCTTTGTCAAAACCAGCACAATCATTGTATTTTTCAAATGGATTTTCAAGAAGTAAGATTGGATTTACTTTCACAGTAGAGTAACCAGAGTAGTGTCCATTTAATCAAACATATGAGTCACCCTTTCCTTTTATTGTAACTATTATAAAATGGCATTCACTGAAACTTTTAATGTAACATGAGAAAACTGAAGAATCTCATCATCTGTGCGGTTTATGACTTGTTATTGATTCGTGTTATGATTTCAATATGATGCTATTATTCTTTCATCCCTGGTAATGGAGAGGAACCATGTCAATCAATACCTGCACTGCAAACAACCACAAGAGCACCAAGGCAACCAACGGCACACAAATGACTGACCACAATTACAACTAGGTCAGTGCTGGCATAGCAAATGGCCAATTAGTGATGTTGGATGGACGGGAAGCAGCTTTTATCTTGACTAACAACACTGAGACATTCATAGTTAAAAGGAACTCTGTATTCCAGGGTGTACTGAAAAGCAAAAGAATAACACTAAAGAATAAGCCCACAATAGCAAATGCCATCTGGTAGCAACCCTGTTACCTGCTAATCATCTTAACCTTTTCAGGCCTAATTTTACTTCTACTCATTACAGGTCCAAGCACACAAAATTATTCATGTTGGTCAGAAAACAGTGCAATTTATTATGAGAATTCAGAGACAAGATAACAATGGGATTAAAAAAAAAAAAAGAATTTGTGTATTTAAAAAAAGAGGGACAAGAAGGCAGAATGTGGAAGAAATTTAGCAAGATGCATAAGAATGCAGAAAACTCACAGCATTTGGATTGGGAAGCAATTTTCATGTAGAACATTCACTAATATCTCAAAGATGGCTCATTTCCATAACCATAGCAAAGGCAGAAGTATTGCTACTTGTCAGGGGGGAAAGCACAAACTCACAAAGCTAATGCGCGTGGTTAGTCTTGTCTTGTGTTTGTTCTAGTAACAAAATCATGACATAACCGAATGAATCCTGGTGTACAGACAAAAGAAAACAGATCAGCCTTTGTTTATTTTACTTAGCCAAGTTTTTTGTTTTTGACCCACTCCAATATGGTGGCCACATCAATCTGTATTGCAGTAGCCAACAACATTGGCTAATGTTAACATACTAATGATTTCCTACATCTACGTATGCTTCCAGCAGCCTGTGTCTCATCCCAAGGTAGTCTTAAACAACATTTATTTTAATAGTATAATAGTTGCTAGTACAGTGAACCCCCGTAACACCGTGGTTCACCTCTCGCGGGTTCAGTGCATCGCGGATTTTCACATTTTGATTCGTGGAATTTTTTGGCTTTCGCGAGACTCTGGAATAGAAAATATCATTTTAAAAAATGTTAATTCAAACATTAAAAGTACATTTAAATTGAAATAAAACAGTATGCACTGTATTTCATCAGCGGATGAAAAGTGAATGTGGCTGTGTAATCCACTTCCTCTTCAGCTCGTGAACAGAAATTGACCTCCCCGGCAGTAAGTACGCATGAAATATTTTATATGTTGTTAAAATTACGTATGTTTAAGAGTGTAGAAAGTGTTTAAGACCATAGGACATGTTTATAAGAGTGTGGAAATTGATTATTAAGCCTTAATAATAATATATATAAAATAAAATCAGACAGACCAGTCAGGTGATTGCGAGGGAGTGTTAGGATTGGTTACGGAAGTTGTAAACAACAAGTGACGTCACCGGCGCTTTCACTTCTTGTCCATGAGCTCTTACAGCTCCAGTCCAGTAGCTTCGTGTCCTGTGAGTCTATCTCCTCAGCACTCAGCTCTGCTGGTACCGTGAGTTTTGCGCCTCTTTCCAGGAAGCTTTCCCCGTCGCCATTTCCGCCAGTTAAACCCTCCGTCTCCCGGTTGTTTTCCACTTTGTATTGACAACGCGCGAGCTAGTTTGCCCTCGTGAGATTGTACATGACACACTATTGGATGGGAGGCGACCAACCAGAGAGCGCTGTGTTGTGTATCCTG
>JAQMCW010000006.1:6230559-6242782 GCA_030068335.1 Chrysichthys cranchii
TAGCATAAGGCTGCAACATTACAAATGGTGAAAAATTGAAAGGGGTCTGAATACTTTCTGAATGCACTGTATGTAAACAATCTCTCCTTCACTTCCTATTGATGTTAATAAGACAGAAAAAATGTCAGAAAAAAGTGCATCCTTAGACTGCTCCATGGTGGAAAAATGAACAGAACAGCTTTACCCCTGACTGTTACAACATGCTCACATTGGAGACTAATTCCAGATATATGGAAATCTTTGCCATGAGAATAATTAGACAGTTTTCTGTGTTAAATAAAACATTTTTTAAACCATTTGCTATTGGGTTAATTGGCGCGTCTGCCATACAGCTCCCTGTGTACGCACTTACTATAGAAATGCTAACGTAGTAAAATGAGAACATTAATATAAATTTGTGATTTGTCTTGCAGCTAGAACTTCTGTCAGAGCTGCTGTTGTAGAAAATGAATCAAGTCTTTCTGACCAATCAGATTTGAGAAGTGAAGAAGTGCTGTGGTGTTAAAATAAATGAACTTACCCAATGCATCATACATCACATAAAAAAAAGATAAACACACTGACGCAAACTTTTCAGAAATATGATCACAAGCTATTATAAAGTTATAATAAATTTAGAACAGGAACTTTAGATTGACATTTAAGTTGAATAGCGCACGTCATATTTCTGGAGTTTACAGCAACTGACTAATCTCTGCTTGTACCACAAATATAGCTGATGCAAGGAAAGCTATATACATCTGATGTGAAAATAACCTCTAAATCATATATTCTGTCATATCACAGCTCTCACATACCTACAGCAATATACTGCAGCAACAAGCAATTTTAAAACTCTTTGCAGATTTTGACAAGAAAGCTGACTCTCAATTTGTCAGTCACTGATTGATTATTCTAGCTGAGAGGTGGGATAAAAGGGAGTCTGGACTTCACAGATGCTGTGCTTTTTAAATGATATATGAGGCTAGTGGTGCTAACAAGTGAAGTACACTAGTTTGACATCATGTCAAACTGCTGATTTAAATGATCACACACTTGCTTCAAATCACAAGGATGCTAACCAGGCTTACATTTTTCATTTTCATAACTGCAAACCGATTAGTTAGAATTTATTTACTAAATAATTCAGAATATGCTTTAAGATGAATAACAGAATAATGAGTTGAGCCCTAGGGGCTAAATCATCTTCAACGTTCTTGTTTGTGACTCTCTATAACATGCTGTTATCTACAGCACACTGCATAGTCAACAACAGTAGTAGCAGGCACTTTGAAGCTGAATTTCTTTCTTCATTACAACATTCTATGTAAATGTAACATCGGATGATGTGTTCAGTTCGGTGGGGCATGATGACATTTGTGACACCTCAAATAAAATGAACTAGCCTGGGACAACTGGCAATTGGAAATAGGGCACACATTTTTTTTTCTCACCCAGCTTTGCATGGAAAACAAGATCACCGTGCATGCACATACATATCACTTTCCCTCTTCCCATCTTTGCCATACATCCCACAATAGGTGCAGTTTCCATTTTTGGTTCTGGGTTCAAACCTCATGGCTGATTAGGGCTGTTTGGTGTGGAGTCTGCATATTCTCCATGTGCCTGCATGGGTTTCCTCTGGGTGCTCCTTTACCAGTCCAAAGACATGCAGACTAGGCTAACTGGCTACTCTAATTGCCCATAGGTGAGAATGGTTGCTCGTCTCTGTGTTAGATTGGCAACCTGCCCTAGGTGTACCCAGTCTCTCACCTGAAGCCAGATGGGATAAGTGGTATAGATAATGGTCGGATGTAATGGAATTGTCAATGAGGACATTTCGAAGATTAACTTATGCTGAACAACGGATATAAATGCCCCTATGGGAGAGTTGCCACCCTTATGCGTTAGCAACATTACCCTGAAGAAGCAAATCTGTGGTGCTAAATATGTCATGGCTGAGGGGGAAATTATACAGATTTCATTTTCATAATAATAGGATAAAAGCAGGTTTTTCTCTCAGTCTGTTTTCCCCTTTTAAAGTGTTGGACCAAAAACATAACTAATAAAACAAGAAAGGGCCGCGGTTTGCATAATGTGATTATTTATTTGTCATAATGTCTCTGCACATTGCAATGCGTTTCAGTGTGAAGAAGAAGGCACTAAAAGCTTTTGTGCAGAGACGTTCTGACAAATAAACAATCTACATTATGTAAAGTGCAGCACCTTCTTGTTTTACTAGATTTCATTTTTGCCCAAACCTTTTCTCATAAGGAAGCAGTGCTTACTGTTGGAGGGTCAAGTGCAACACAAATGAAAAACATGTTGAATTGAGATGGCATTTCCAAACTTTTTGATATGTGCAATATAGCTTAAAGCAGCTCAGCAATATCACAATCTTCTCCAAGGTCTCCCTTGCCTCATATCTGATGCGTGACTGCCTTCCTGACTTCCCAAAGTTTAATTAATTGTTTTCACGCTTGCCCAGTCTGCTGAATCTCTTACAGGAATCGAGCAACACTGCAGATAGGATTTCTTTTGCATAGCTGACAAAGCAGTTGCCATGCACCAGCAGGATCTTACACTCTGAGTGGCTCGTCAGAAGGTTAATACCGCTCTCATTACATCGGAACATAACTGCACTTGTCGCTTTCTGTCTTAAGCAGGTAACTCTGAAGGGGGGGTTGACTGTGCTCGGAGCGTGAGCTATTCAAACCTGACATGAGAAACGCGATGCAGTGGAACATTATGCAGATTTACCTCTTTATGCTCCATGTCCTGATGATGAATAGAACGAAGTTAAATTATGCTGCACAGCTCAGTGTCATTACACACCCCTTAACTCGGTGGATGCAAATTATACGACGGCTTCAGTACACCTTCTATCACAGGGTGAATGGAAACGAGTTGGCGATCCCGGTGCATTGGAATAACATCTTGCCGCATGCGAGGACGATTCAGCCATGCTCTCCGACAGCAGTAGGGGTTTGTTGTTGGTTACAGAGGTGTTTAAACAAGCTAGACAGTGTATTAATAGAGCAGGGATGGCCGACAATGCTCTCGCAGGAAATAAATCAATATGATGCCTTTGAGATGCGGCACACTGGAGAGGAACTCAAAAAGCCCTGCTCACATGGTACCAGGCTGTGACAATGCAGACATGCAGAGAGCCTCAAAAGCTCAAAATGCAAAGTCATTCCTTTGCTGCGGGTATGACAGCGAGAGATAATAAAAAAATAGTCTCTTTCTGCTGACAAGAACAGACTATCTATTACACCCGCTACAAGAGAAAAAAAACAACGCAAGCTCATGGTTGTGAATCGGTGGTCTGAATACATCTGTGCTGGACAATGTGCAAAGGCTGGAACCGAGCTTAAGCAGCAAGCATGGAACCGAGAGTGAAAGTGTCACTGTGGCAGAGACAATCTTTCTTCTCTGCGCCTCGGCTGAACCTGGCCTCCAGGGTCATTGCTTTTAAGAGAAAAGCTGAGTGTGTCCTCCCATCGGCAGCACAAGTTTCTGTAAAAGCCTCCATTTTGCAGATAAAAAAAAAAGTTCAGTTCAAAAGATCAGAACACAAGTAAGAGAAAACCTTACTTTTACTATATTCATGGCTTCCTGGAGGCCATATTTCACACAAGGGGTGTGCACTTAGCAACAGAAAGTCTGAACAATGCTGAGAATCACATTCATCTCTGACAAAAACTGCTTTCGCGTTTTCTTTTTGCATGTAAAACTAATCTCTGATAAAAAAAAAACAAAAAAAACAAAAAAAAACAAACAAACAAAAAAACACATCTACATACAGACTGTTATTCACGTTTGTCCACGTTCCCCTTTGGACGTGATACAATAGCAAATCGCTACCTTTGAGACGTGCGTTTAAGACTCAACACAAAGCTTTTTCAGTGATACACGATGGCCGGTGGGGTTTCTCTCTCAGAGCCTCTCTCTCTCCTCTTTCTTTCATTACCAATCCACAGAGAGCTTCCCAACACAGCATGTCATCTCAGATATGCCTTCTGACAGCTTTTATGTTAACATCTACCTACCTCTTAGTGTCAGCATTAAAAGTCTGGGTTTCTTAAGAAAAGTGCAGACGTCACTCCTTGTTCAGAGCCAAGAGAATACGACTGTGACTAAAAACTTGTCTTATTACTGTTTATCCTTTCATACATATTCCATGACTCCTCTCACTCACGCTCACTTTTGTGAATCAATGTTATGAATGTTCTGAATTCGCCAGTTATCCAAATCTGCCCAAAAGATAAAAGAGCAGCATTTGTGAAGACCATAGATTAGAGTGATTTGGACATCGGCAACTCCAGCAATAAAATAACATTATAGCAATATGGAGTGAGATTACATCAGAATCAATGCTGTCGCTTCCTCCTCTTGTTCACATTTTCAATCTATGGGCTGTTTTTTTTTTTTTCCTTTTTGTCAAATCAATAGCAGCGACATTAAAAGTGTCTATTAATTTCCTTCATTTTATTAATACACAAACATATTCTTCCATTATTGTGCATAAATGTAAGAGGCTCGCAGCAGGAGTCAGATAGAGCAGACTCACTCTATCTACAGCCCCCTCCACAACATACGCACTAATTGGATCTCGCAGCATTTATTACCACTGAAAAAGGCTGTCAATTATGTAACAAGCGCATCAAATCAATGTGACACAGGAAGAAAAACACCTGTAGCCTCCAAGGGCATTTGGCAGGTTAGTCAGAGCGGCAAGAGCTGCTTGAGGCACATTAGCCTGGAGATGCATCTAATGGGATATGCTGTGTGATGTCTGTGTCGCATATCAAATTTCTAATTTGTCATGGTTAAAAATATTTATTTATATATTTAAAGATTTCTTTAACTCAAGGGCGCATATGTCCTTACTAGATCTTTTAAAGATTTGGTGTAATTCCAAAATGGCAGCCAATGTGAACTATAATGAGGCAATTACTCACAGCCTGCTCCAGTCAGGTATAACAGGAACTAAGTGCCCCAGCTATGCTGTTCTCCATCACCGACCTTCCTGTTTTTCACAGAAGCTTTATGCAATAACAGAACCAACAAAACAAACCATACGTCTCACATAAACCCTATTTGGATCAGATTGGTTTATCAGAGGGACATCGGTAATACATTTTTTACACTTCTCCTAGGTGATAAACCTCTTTCGGCTGGACAGCAATAAAGTTACCACAGCTGGAGCGGGCTTCCTGCAAGTTGTGTTTTCTACAAACCTGGATGCTTGGCCATAGGATCAGATTCTACTCACAACATGCCATCCAAGCAGTCAAAGAAGCACTGCAGTAGAGAAGAGGCTCATGTTTCAGTTTGGGTAAAACCAACGTTCTAGCAACAATTTGAAGATACACTAAAACAATAAATCAAAGTGTACAAGAAGTATCTGTTTTTCATTTTGCGACTCGGGAAGGGTTTAATATCCGGGAAGGGTCACAGATACATAAACTATCAGACTAAATACTAAGTGGCAGCAAATAAACATCTTTTCTTCCCCCCCAACGTGAGACGACATCTGCACCGAAAATTATGAACATGTGCATCCGGAGGCCTTTTTCATCAGATGATTGAAAAACAGTAGGTAATTTGGCCTGGAATTTTCTCAGAGGAGGCTTGAGAAAAACACCGACGTGACTGATCCAGACAGAAATATAGTCACAGATTAGCACCTGTAAAACAGGAAATTATCCCAGGACCCCATGTAAATTGAATACTGTCCATGAGTCTTATCATTCCAGATTTACTCCTTTAATGGTCATAGCTGGGGAACGTTAAACCGATTAGTGTCCTGCCTGCATACACTGAGAAGCTATATATAACATTGCCCTGCTGAAGCAAAGGCAGCAGCCATTACAGCCAGGACCGAGTGTAGCCCTAGCATTCAGGAAGAGTGCCACCAACCAGGTTCACACTAAACACTATAAGAATACATAGTGCCCTGGAAAATTAAAATGAACCCTAAATGCAAAAGCAGAAATGCTTTTTGTAACTCTCACCTCACTATCAACTTCTAATCTGAATGAATTTGCATTTAGTTGACACTGTATAGATAGATGACTGGTATTAATGGGCTACCAGGGGCTGAATCCTTCCCCTCTTTCAAGAAATAAAAATTGGAAATCAATTCTTGCCATCCACATCATGTTATATGCGAATAAATGGCTTGAGGTGGCTTTTTCCCCCTATTTTATAAAGAAAAGGCTGGGCTTCCTAGCCCAGACTGCAGATCCACGTAACATATTATGACTTTCGTGTTTCCGGTTGGTGAATCCCCCCTAGATTTACAGTCCATTGGGAAGAGTAATGGAGTTGTCACATCCATCACAGTCATCAGCAGTGAATGAGAAGCACATGAATTATAATAGCGAGTGTCATGAAGATAAACAGGTGGATTACTTTCTTGATAATTAATTTGTCTTTCTTTTTTCAAAGCCTTTGGAGTAAACTAAAGACTAAATCCATTCCAGTGTCTGAAGTGTACATTTTCTGTCCTTTGGTTTGAATGCAAGAGCTAGCTAATGGTAAG
Source organism: Chrysichthys cranchii (assembly GCA_030068335.1). Taxonomy (NCBI): domain Eukaryota; kingdom Metazoa; phylum Chordata; class Actinopteri; order Siluriformes; family Claroteidae; genus Chrysichthys; species Chrysichthys cranchii. The sequence continues at coordinate 6,237,089 of JAQMCW010000006.1, forward strand.
CACTGCTTTTCTGTTTACCATGCTTCCGATTAGAAAGAGACAGGGCATGGTTATATTATGGACTTGAAGCACAACATCAGGCAACACAAATGGTGCTGCCTGGATCTGACTTTCACTGGATTTGTATATCTGTGCTAGGCTTATATCTGTTCATTGAGAGTCTATGTTACATGACTCAATCCTAATGGTTTCTTAACAGTAATAGAGATTCAACACTCCCATTAAAATCACCTGACCAGCCGTCACTGAGATGTCACATTCTAATTTGATACCTGCACAATGCCTCTTGTGCTAAAACTTCAACTGCCTCGGAGAACGTTTTGCCTGAAATGACAAGTCTTGTTTCCATTCCAGACAGAATGGCAAATTTCACACACAACAAAGCAATTGTTCCATTTGTGCACCCATACAATAGTGCCGGAGAGTGAAATAGGGGAGAGGAGAAAAGACGGAGGGATAACAGTGATCTGCCTTCTGTCTTCTTTCCTGCAGCTTCCATATGAATAATAGATCACAAATGAAAACTAGAGATTGCCTCACATGTGGTGAACTTAACATAAGGTCAAGGAAATACCCTTGGGAATTGGGGTGATTCAGATTTGCCTCCTTTAGTTTCTCAGGTCCATGGTTATTATTCCACGCTTAATCTCTTATCATTCCATTTCAGCTATTTAAAGGTCACCTTGTACATCAGGCCACACTGGGTTCATTAAATCACGGCTTTGTTACACATAATACCATCAGGAAGATGAATTCACTTCAATCCAATTTAATAAAAATGGAACTATTATGGTAATACTGGCCTGAGTAGCCATTAAAAAGCACACATGAATGAAAGAAATGTTGTTTATAACACAAAGCAAACTCCAGGATTCCCGCAAGATTTTCATCTTCAGACGCATTTATCTGGATTCCCGAGCCGACAAGGATGCTTGTAAAGTCTCCGCAAGTTCATTTTCCTTCCTAGTCAAAGCCATTCGGGATAATGCTGACTTTGGCTCTTGCTGACAGTTTATTCTGGACCTGCTTTCTCTTTGCTACACCCAGCCTGAACTGTTAAAATGTAAACCGCAGTTTCGACTGCGAATCAAGCCGACAAAACTGCTAATCATCCATCTCACACTGAAAGTGAGAGGTACGTACCTGAGACTTCTCAGACTCCAATGTGATCCTAGGTACAGCTCTACAAACCTCAGGGTGCGACATTTAGAGTGAAGTCACACACTAAACTCAAATTAAATATGCAAAACATTCAATAAACCCCAAACAAATTAGACATATCCTTCAGACAGAATTTCAGGCGTAAAGACAGCACATATAATTACGAGATGTATAAAAGACAAACCAGTTGAGGTGGAGAAATGATGAGAAAAGGATTGTTTTCCATCAGAGGTGTTGCAGAGCAGCACTGCTCATAATTTGTATGAACTCTATTATCTATATGAATACTGAATAATAATCTGATGAGAAAACTCATTCATCTGAATATTACATCTTATGTAACACCATAAAAACTGTTTTATTATGAAAACATTTTCTTTTGGGTTGACAATTACATGAAAATGATGTATGCCAATTAAGCCAACTGTTCATGTAAATAGTACCTCATAGACCAGTGGCAATAAAGAGAAAAATAAGAGTGTTGATAAGGGGTCCAGAGGGTGTTCTTACTCACTTATAAACATACATGATCCAGCTTCATAATGGCAATAAATAACAAGTGTACATGAGGGAAATTAGCACGAAACTTTATGTTCCAACTGCTACATAATATATAAACAGAACAAAAAAATGCACCGATTGATGCCACACGTTGACAGTGCAGATGTTAAGGTTCAATTTTTTGTCCTTGAATACACTTCAATCTATTTCAGGGGGAAAAAATCGTTTTGGTTTTTTTGAGTGTCTAGTTTGGACTTTAGATGGCGGGTTCAAAACTGTGAGAAAAAAAACCGGCTCAAAATTACTTACACATTAATAGTACACAAACTCAATTTCAATGTTAAACAGAGCAGAAAATCACTGTTGCTGTTCTTCCACAGACACGTCTAAGCTTGTGGACTGCAAACCACTTTATATCCACAAGAATATAAAAAAAAGCCAACACCATAAAGAAGGCAAGGATATGAACCTGGAGTGAAAGTGTCTCAGCCCATTTCCTGCGAGACTTGTTATTGGTTTCGAACATTTTGCACTCATCATGCTGTAAGTGGGCAGTGAGGTCATTTTTACTTTCTGTCTCAACCAGAAATGAGCAGGAAATCCTACCATATGTTATAAAAGGAGCTGGAATGAATGGAAGTCAATTTTCAGCCATGTGAGACTCTTGTATTCCCTCTATGTTCACTCATATTGGTGTATCCAGAGCTTGTTATTGGGATCCCCCCCCTCCTCATTCCCACACCCATTCCACAATACATTACCACTAGCTTCTGGGGATTTCAAGGCTCAGCAAGCAGTTCAGCAAAAGCCACCTCTAAAGTGGTCTTATGGTCAAACTCAGAGGACAGCAGAAAAACCCTAGTTGCCATACAGAGCAATGTACTGTAACTTGAAAAACCCTTTATTTATCTACAGAGCACTAGAAAACGGATGTGTGTATCTGTAGTTCAAAAGCAGACTATACAAAGCACCTCTTTCTTAATGACAATATGCATTTCCATATACCTCACATCGTCTAACGTGAACTTTGATGGAGGCTGTGCCCTGGAAGAGCTGGAAACAATAGCAGTGAGGCAGCATTATGTAGATATTGGAAGTGACTTCACTAGCATTTCCCTCCAAGGTTTGGAGACAGGGCTCTCAGCACACGGGGGGTATTGAGTGAGACAGCTGGACCAGAGGAGCCAGAAGACGACTGAGCTGACATTTAGAGACTTTACTGTTTATGGGCACAGTGGGAGGCATTTTCTGTTGGCTGTCAGCATAATGAATTTTCTGGTAAGGATTCTGACGGCCCAGCCAAGTCACCTGCCCACAGATGATAATCACCAGCTCCAATCTCATCACCAATCACGACACCGACACACACACACACACACACACACACACACACACACACACACAGTATGTCTGTCTGGAGGAATATGTGAGGGATGAAGATAAAACCAGTCGAATAAGGAATAAGAGAACTATTACACTGCTGTAAATCATCTGTGCACTCTTCTCTTGTACACTTTGCAGAGTAAATTATGAAACCCACTCAAACAAACCAACATCCTAGCCAATAGCAAACAGTCATCTATTTTCAAGTGCGGACAGGTAATCCACTCATCTACTCCTCTTGAATAAAAATAAGCTTATTGAATGGTAACAGATCCCACTGGGATGCCAGTAAGTCACACACCATTATGGCTGTGAAATTGAATGGTGCCACATCTTTCCATGAGATAAAATCCAATCATACATCAACACACTCTTTATCCTCCTTTAGGAACAAGGCAGTATGTGTTAATGACTTCCCAATCATGAATAAATCACTTAAATTCATTACACATCTCAAGCTACCACTTATGTTGAGTGTCACTCATGTCCTTCAAGGCAATGCATGTAATCAAAGTCTGTCCACGGTTATTAAAAACAATCAAGAAAGTAAAAAGATCCAAGCTTCAGTAGGCTGTGTGTGTGTCAAACCAGAAACTGAGCATTTTCTAAAGCAACTACTCAACGTCAATTTCATTGTAAATTTCATTGTAAAAAAAAGTCCCCGATAGTCAAGGCATCGACTTTAATATTTAAGCAAATGTGCATGCTTTATTCAAACCAAGGGCTATAACAGACTAGTTTTTCCAGAGAATATATGAAAGATAGTAAAAAGCAAATACTCCATACATTTAATCACATTTAAGGCTTATAAACAGCAATTCTCAATTCCCAATTCTCAGCTCTTCTCACACAACCCACTTTATCTGAGTCAGCTGAGGTTTCTTTTCATTACCAGGGCAGATATTTCAGAAGATTGTGTTTTCTCGAACTGTGGAGGAATGTGACAGAGATGGAAGTGCATGTGGACATTTATGGATGGCTAAAAAGTGGCGCTTCACTACTTTCGTCAAAGCGGAATGAGGAAGCATTGGAGCAAGTTTCCTCTAAAAGCACCCTGAACAGATGGCTGCTCCTCATTAAATTCTACCAGTGTGTGCACAGCTTAGGGGAATTCTGTTCAGGATGGCGAGTGATTCTCTAGGCCCAGTATCCCCCGGACCGCTTCTTCAGTCCAGCACAAGACAAAGGAGTTCCCATAAGAACGTGCTGCCGCAGTCTCATCCCTTGCTCTGCCGCATGAGCTGATGGAAGCGTTTGATTGCATGAGCTGATGGATGGAGTTGGAGTCTATTGAAAGTGAGACTGAATAAGCAACCAAAAGTTGATAAGAGTATCTTGAAAAGAATGAACAGTTTCCTTCAGGGAGCTATTCTATATTCACAAAGCAGAAGCAAAGGTCAGAGTCTGACAAACCAATCGCACCATTTTCCTCCCGTCCCTGAACGACGCATCAGAACAGTACGTCTGAACAGCTAGCGAGTGAATATGAGACTTAAGAGCATTACTTTTCTACATGCTGCTTTAATGAATAACAATTAGTACCTTACTGTGTTTGTGGTAAAATTCAAACAGGGTGCTTCTTTGGTGGAACACCAGGTAATTCTTTTGAGATTCACACACATCAGTAATCTTCAGAAGCCTCATTTGAAGATTTCTTCTTTTTAAACCTCCTAGCAGAATGCAGCGATGCAAAGGTGAGAACACTTTCAGACTGAAAGCGTTCAGAGTTTGGAGAAATTCTTAAAAAGAGCACTATAGGGCAAACCGAAGAGGCAGAAAACTTCTTTGAAGTCATGCTCTATGAGCAACCATAGGCGAAGCATGCAGATAACCTTGTGCTTTATTTTGCCCTTGTTCTGACATTCCCAGCTTTCTTCCTTGGACGTAACAAAGAACAAAGTCTCTAGCTATAATTAGGCAGGAGAATAAACTGCTAATTATTTAATACCGAGCTTCACCAAAACTCTCCCTTGTGCACATGGAACACGTTTTCATTTACATGCTTGACTGCCCTTTTGCTGAAGAAAAGATAAATATATATAATCTCTTAGTTGCCTGTTTCCCTTGATTCTTGCATCAGAAGGATCTTCCGTGTGTAAAGGCCAAAACACAAAAAAGTCTGTAATCGATAGGTGTACTATGCTTTGATCTCGATGGTTTCCACTTAAAGAATGGAAGTAGCAATGTGTCAGACAGCCTGGAGGCAGGATGACAAGCTGTTGTCTAATGTCCATGAGAGGAAGAGACAGGGAGAGAGGAGGATGTCAAGAAGGAAAGCAAGTCCGATTTAACAAGGTGGATGCCATTGCACTAAAAGTCCACTTGCATTAACAACAGCAGTGGAATCCACACTCTCAACTAGTTGGGAATCCTTGTGGGGTCTAAAACTCATGTACAAATCTTGCTCCGAAACTGGATGCCGTAAAGCAAGCAAACAATCTGAGAGACGACATCATGGGGGTGGGGGTGGGGGTGGGGGGGATGCTCGCTCTGATGTTCGAGGGTTTCAGCTCTGTCTAAATGATTTTGCATTATGCGCCGAGATAACGCTGACCTTTATAGGAAGGACTGCAAAAGAACATTTTAAAATGGATTTAAAAAAAAAAAAAAAAAAAAAAAGACATTTTGAAAGCTGCACAGCCAGTAGCA
>JAQMCW010000006.1:6242882-6254784 GCA_030068335.1 Chrysichthys cranchii
CTGCGCAGCGAATGCACATTTCTGAGAAATAGCAGACCACAAGAAGAAAAAAAGAAGGCTTGCGCCAATGTTCAATGGTTTCAGGTCCGTCTAAATGATTCCGCATTACGCACTGAGACAAAGCTGACCTTTATAGGATGGACCGCAAAAGAACATTTTACAATGGAATAAAAAAAAGACATTTTGAAAGCTGCACAGCCAGTAGCACTACTTTAATAGGAGAGTGGTGATTGTGCTCATGTCTTAAAAACATACATTCGGGAAATACACCAATACCTTCACTAGTCATATTTCATCAAGCATCTCTAAAAATAACTAGCACTTCTGTCGTGGCGGCACACGGGTGAATAGGCCGCTGCAAAAAGGGCACTTAAATATACGAAAAGCAAAAACAAACCACCCGGGTAGAGTGGTGGGGGGAATGAGTCACACCAAACAAAAAGAAATGGATTTCAGCTCATTGCTTTGTAGTAGCAAAAAATGCAGGCAGATAAATGGTACCTAATGGAGACTGGCTGTGATGCAGCTCACGCTTTCCTTTCTCCTCCAGCTCACATGGATGCATGATCTATGGTGCTTTATTTCTAGGGTAGCTCTTGATTTATGTCGGCAACGGACACTACTCAGAGAAGCCCAGCCTCGCTATAATGCTTTATGGCAAAGGAAGAACTAACTGGTGACGCCTGAAACTGAATTTCTCCAGCAACAAATATACTTCAAGGACACATTTGTGCTTCTAGGCAATTAAAGCCAACCTAGTTTTATCAATGCCATCTTTGCCTACACGTCAGAGACATGTTCTGTTCTTCAGGTATTCATTGTTAAAACGAGAACCTTAAATAAATACCCCGCTATTATAATGCAGAAGGTCTACACACGAAAAAAACAAAAGCATGATAATCTCCAGTATCCTAATACGTGTGTGATCTGGAAATGAGCAAGCCTTATGTCAGAAGACATGACTAGACACTAACGTGAAATCCTCAGTGTGTATGTACCAAAATCACAGGAAATCATGAACATCACATCCTAGCTTTAGGCTATAAACCACAATATAATTACTCACTGGGGTTAGATTGGGGTTAGATAATGAAATAAAATTAGTATGTGTCATCTTACCTGTTTTTTGAAACCAGAAGATAATACGATTATGTGAGTCATTTGTTGGTTTAAAAAAATGAAGCAAGTTAAGTGTTTGTCACAAACATTTGCATAGTGTTAAGGAAAAACCACTTGATCTGCAGGCATCATTCAGTTATGCTGATTATAAGAGTTAGGCTTTATCGCACTAATAGCACTTCTCTGTTAATGAACTTGAGTGCAGTACACTCCACTAAGCATTAAAAAAGCCCAAATATCGCTCATAATATATTGCAGGGAGTCTAATATGGTTGGAGACTGCTCATTTTGTACAAGAAAGCACAGCATTACCTTTTGCATGGCCCCTCCCCAGAGTCACGAAGCCAGACGAGATGAAGTTGTGAAGGTCGTGTCCTCCGCCACGGCTGCTCTCCTTGGAATAGTGTCCACCTGAAACGAGTGAGTCGACCGTGAGGCCCAGGCACCATATGAGAACCATACACACCTTATTCAGTTGACTCTCCTTTCAGGGTAAACAGAAGCTGAATTCCATAAACAGCAAAATTCCCTCGGCACCCAGAGTTATGACTTTCCATAATTCAGACGTGAAGTCACCTTGCTTCTGCAGGTGGGGTGACGACCAGAACCCTGCATGCATCGAGGTGGTATTTCTGCTCTTGGCATTGTAATTACCAGCACAATACCAAGCGCAACACTGTATCTGATATCTTGACGATAACCTTGGATGCCATTCGAAAGCTTAAACCCATCAGAATTATAATCCGACGGCAATTACGTGACACAGCGAAATAAGAAGGGGAAACTTCCATGAAAATATTTAATTATATCCCGGGATAGAGGACACAAAAGCCATTAGACTATTATTAACTCCATGGCTTATTCAGACTTAAAAAAATCTTATTAGTGTTGTTCAGAGCTAGAAGGGATGCGTGAAATGGAGCAAGGCAGGCCTGTCAAATGAAAAGTGTACTGGTCTTGTAATAGGTTGTTTACAAAAGCTCTATTCAGTAGCTTCACTGTTCCAGCTTTCAAAAACAGTTTTGATCACCAGTAAGAGTTGGACAAACCCAGCAAAACAATTGCAGTACAACTGCCTTGTGCTGGGCCAGGCGAGCTCTGACACATCGTATGAATCAAATTATTGACTGTGTGTGTGTCAAGGTGGTTCAAATTGAACAAAGCCACCAAATCAACCAGACACTGGGCCTTTAGTAGCTGACAGGAGCAACTGAGTGATCCAGCTAAGCCTTCATTATGAAGCTCCACTATGCAACTCTCGGGCTAAATATAACCAACTGTTCTATTAATCTCCCTGGGGCATTGTGAAATCAAATTCAGCCTTCAGTCATGTCACAAGAACTTTTAAATGACAGCACCTTCTAGGTAGTGTCAGTGCAAATGTGTGTTTGATGCAACACTTTGCCTCAGGTGTGTCCTAGAGCAGAAGCAGACTGATCCAGCAGGTGTTAATGGCCTCATCTCTGAATGTGTGTGAGTTTTCAGACCCTCTGGGGAAAATCTCACTTATTATTAAGAGATCATGGCCTGTGCAATTTTAATTTTAATTGCTGGAGAATAAGTATAGAGGTCATAATGTAAAAAGGAGAGAGAGAGAGAGAGAGAGAGAGAGAGAGAGAGAAAAATGCATATAATTATGAATGTGCCTAGTGGCATCCCATGTGTTGTATGAATTAAATCATTGTTTAACAAGTAATGGGAATTTCATGCATCTTTTATAGCATGTGAGAAAAGCAGACATGTACATGGAGAAACCATCATACTGACACACTGACCTACGGCAATGCAGTCAGGTGTTTTTGGTAGCTTTAAGATGTTGTATTAATGCTCCATTCTGCTTTGTCAATTAATTTTGGATCTATTAATTAGTGTATATTAATTAATCCAATTAACCCTGTAGCAAGGACAAACGTTCAATCATAATTCTAAAAGATTACGGAGGACATAATGTACATCGAAAGCACTGCAAAAATGCAAATGATCGTATAAAGAAAAGATTCCCTATGCATTCGTAGAAAGCAGGAGGACTCAGATTGCATTATATCCCAGGTTTGGATCAGGGCATGTCATTGTGCATGTTGTTTGAGCTGCCACTGCCTGTTTACTCGCTCTGTCAGGACACAGGACTCCAATTTGTATATAAATTACCCACACACCCCTGGAGACTTTCAGTCAATCTGATGTTGGACAAAGTCTCTAGTGCAAGTGCGCTCAGTGAGTCTCGGCCATAGCTGACCTTCGGTGCCAGGATGACAATACAAGGTCAACAGGGACAACCAAGCTCAGCACAACACACAACATGTTCAGTCATTCGCACCACTGACTGGAGATCGGAGAACACAAACAGCTGTGACCGAGCTTCCTGGGTTGTGTGAGATGGTGTAATGTGAGACTGAAGAGATTTTATAGTCTCCACCCAAGATCAACCCTCTATATTATAAGACTAAATACAGAAAATGGGGATCACAGCATCTTTCTTTCAATTTATAATGGAGAAGCCTCTTAAAATGATCGACCAGAAATACTTCTGAGAACGCAGAGGACACACGGCCAACACCTGGTTATACGGTCATCCAGCCGTTAATACTGTAAATTAATATTATTATGATTATGAACAATATGGTAGAATATCAGCTTAAGAAAAACTTCAATCTGATAAAAATAACCGAATAGATAACTAACCCTTCCTAAATATTCCCATTCTGTAAAGTGAACAGTGTTGAACTGATGACAGCTTGCCGTTTGAATCCATCCCAAAATGAAGGCTGGCTCATAATTGTGCAATTGTTTATGCATGTTCCTGAATTTGGCATGGGAATATCAGCTGATGAACGAGGGTTAACATGCCAGATTAATCTGCAGTGTATGAGTGAAGCACAAGCACATGTTAGCTCAACTGTTCTGGCCTCAGCATGAGTTATATGCTGTTTGAGTGACACACATCTGGCACCTCGACAACACCGAGACCCATAAAATCCAGTGATGTCCTCTCTGATATGCACTTAACACAGCAGTCTAACGCAATGTGGCTGTGAGTGAGATAGACAAGCCTAGACTCAAATAGCATTCCATTTAAATAAATACAAAGCTGCTTTGAACATCTTAGTTTTGCTTTTGAGTCCATTTCATTTGACTCATTACTATATTCTCAGAAGATCACACTGGCATCATACAAGAACATTTCTTTATATACAGGTGTTCCCTAATTCATTTGAAGGCAGAAATTGACCTGAAATTGAAATGCAAAAAAAATAAAAAATTTGCAATCAAGAGTGTTGTCCAGACTCTCACCATGATTGGATTTGGATGTGTGAACAGGGGTATAGTGGTTTTTGGAACCTGTCCGCTGCGGAGTGTCGTCTTTGGCTGAGCTGTTCATTGCCGCAAAGTTTTCACAGTCGTACTGGGATATGGGAATGGGTCCTTGTTGTCTCAAAATATCTGCTAGGGCTCTGCAGGAAGTGATTACAAAGATACAGTGTAAACACAAATGATTTACAGTTCCTCTGCTCGTGTAGTTTAACATACCCAACAATCCAGCAAAGAAAATGGCATGCAATTACAACTGAATGTGATTCGGTTAAGCAAACTGATGTGGCTTTACAGATTTCATCACTTTATCATTTAAAATACTGTTGTGGCGTATATGTATAGGTAATGTCGGCAATTTGGAATAATTCCAGATTTTGGAGGTCGTGTTATTTATGTTTATTTTAATACAGAGAAACCCAATCTCTTTGCCATTTTCTCCCCTTCGCTCCATTAGCATAATGGAAATGTCAACAGCACACTTTCCAATTACATTCGTATTATGCACGTTTATTTGTTTGCTCTGAAGATTTGAATATTTACACAAAAAGCCACATTTTACATCCACCACAACTATTAGAACCTCCTTCACCTCTATTACTATCTTAAAACAAAAACTGCATTGATTTTGTACTTTTTTTTTCTTTGCATGCAAGTGTGCACATTTAAATCAGCCAGTCTTTTAATATGATACAGATTTGGAGAGGTTTCCGTAAGATGCTTTGCAGTGCAATATGGTGCAATATTATGTCAAGCAGTACTGGCAAAAAGTTAGATTTTAATTACAAATATGGGTTAAAATGCTTTTAGGAGTCAGAAACTAACAGGCACAGAGGCTGCACTAGTGAATCTTTAAATCGATAAAACTCAGCAATATTGATCAATGCTGAGCAGCAAAATGAAAAGTTGAGAAATATTCAATAATAAATGTGACATATCCATTTATCCCCACACTGGATTTATTGAGTTCACCGGTGGACACATTTTCATCACTAATGCCTTGCCTCTCCTTGCCTCTAACGCTGCCGCTGTGTCACACAGCCATGGTTGCATGACAGTGGGAAGATATGACGCTGAGGACAAACACCCTATCAGCTTTTTGCCCTCATTTGCTTCTAAGTAAGACATAAAACTGTCCATGTCCTTTGAAGAATAATGTCAAGCTGAAAAGAGAGCTAGAGATCATCTTCTCCGTCATAAATGAATTGTGAGACTGCATGATGTGCCCAGTCAGGGGGATGTCATTATAAAATCAGCTTTTATTGAACACTTCAAATGGAAAGTAAAATTGAAGTACAGTTAATGAGCTGGAAAGCCTCTCTCTTGACCGTATGCATAGAGTGTTTGGCTAGAACTGATGACCACAGAGCATCATAACGGCGAATATTCAGCTCTGCTTGAGAATCTGGTCACGACCAGCTCATACCACATCTAATATTGCGTACAGGCAGCGATGCGAAAAAAGAGGCACATCTACAGAAAAGGAAGACTGCACAGGATACTGTTTACTCCGAAACCGCCTATCTCCAAAACCAGAAGTTTTCGGGAGAAATAGTTGCTTTGGTCAGTGCTTAGTGATGATAAAACTTTGTCTTCAATAGTCTATTCACTGGCTTTAGAGACCTCCAGCATTTGTCATTACATAGAAAAGTGGCGAGGGACTAAAAATTCTGCTGAACAGTAAGTAAATTTAAATGTATGCAGAGTTTCATGTGGAATCTTAGACTTTTGTCCCACGTTGAACGGTTTTCAGTAGGTATCTAGATAGGCGTTTGCATCAGCTCCGGTTGCATATTCAAATCACAAATATGAGAAAAGTATCTCTGTTATATATCTATAGATATAAAATTCTTTTCACATTTGAAACGGAAATGACGTATGACCACAGAACATATGACCGGAAACAGCATCACTAGCGCTTACAATTTTAACTAATCGCTTCGTTTGTGGACGCCATTTTTATATCGTCTTTACGAATTGTTATTATTCGTGTGAGAGTTATTCTACTGAGATTGAAAAGAAGTAAACACCTATTTGGTAAGTAATTATTTAAGAAAACGGTGAGCTAAATATATAAATTCTTTTCGCGTTTGAAACGGAAATGACGTATGACCACTGTTTGTTGAAAAATAAAACTGGTAATTAACAAACTTATTTTATAAATACTGCATTTTATTTTATTCCCTTGCACTCAGTCTGCCAAGCGATGCCACTGGGTAATCAGCTAGTGTGTGTGTATGTGTGTATATATATATATATATATATATATGATTTTTTTTAATATACATATTTTTTGCATGGATGTACTGGTTGGCTCCATGTAAGTAAAAATAACTCTGGCTATGAAGATTCTGTTACCAAACAGTATCCCACAGTGCTCTGGCACTTGAGCAGGTTTGTGTGCTAGTGCCATGTTAAACCTAATATTTAGTGCTACGCTCGAGAATAAAACGAGGATGCTGCCTCACAACATTTTCACACACGTAATAACGACATTCAACAATACTGCTGTCCTAAAGATGACGTGAACACAGCACACCACTTAGTGTACACGGTGTAGCGCTATTATTTTGGACATAGTCCTCTTTATTAGACGAGAGGAGAGGAGTGTGCTGTTTGGAGGCGTGTCCTCGGGCTCTGCTCACCTGTGGATGTTCATTTCCTGAGGCGGCCTCGTGGCCTTGTCGTAGGCGACCTTAGCCGACACGCCCAGCGCGAAGACGAAGGCTACGACGCCACACGTGATGTACACGGCGGTGTTGGTCTGGTCGTACGGCTCGCTGGTCGGGGCAGGGGACGGTGCCGCGGTTTTCACCCAGTCGGGCTTGTCGTAGTTCTTGCACGTGCGCTGGTCCAGCCGGTTGCCCCGGAACTGGCAGCAGAAGCGCAGGTAGCACGAGCCGCAGCAGTAGCGGTGGTCCGTGTTGTTGCACTCGAACTCGCGGTCGAACTGGCCGCTCACGTCGTAGTAGCCCTGGCACGTGTCGTGGTTCTGACCCGCAGCGGGCGCGGGGGAGTGCGCGGTGCCGTTCAGCTCCTTGGGCTTGGCGGTCCGCCGCGGTGCCACTTTCGGGCGCTTTGCTGTCGACGTGCACAGCACACTCAACGGGTCCAGATAAACCAAAAGGAGCAGGATGGCCCAAGGAGCAGGATGGCCCATGGCTCGTTCTAGCCTCGTTTAGTTCACCTTTCTTTCTTTCTTTCTTTCTTCTCTTTTCTTTCTGTCTTTCTTTGGGTCTCCCTTCCCGATGCCGTGCGTTCTTGTGTCCTACACGCTCCTAAAGTTCCAGCTTCCTCCGTTTCTCTGCATCTCTGCTAAGAGTCTCCTAAGAACACTAGAGGCTACGTGCACCGCGCCATTATAGTAACCGGACTCGCGTGCTTCTGCTGGACACCGAGGGCGCGTGCCAGGCACGGACACGAACACACATCGCGCGTCCTGCGTCTCCAGTCGGCGCCCTGAGCGAGAGCTTTACCTCCTGCTTTTCATCTTGCTCTGGCAAGAAGCACACACGCACTTGACTGTTAGTTGACCGTCAGTTAAACCAGACAAGGCAATAAATGGTGCTGGGGGGGTCGAGCACGAGCAGCACTTTTGAAGGGACGCCTATGTGTAGTGTGGCACCGCGCTGCCTCTCCATTGCGCACAAGAGTGCATGGCATGGCCGCTATCTTAACACTATCATACATTCCATTCCTCATGCAATACATTTTCTACTACTACTACTACTAATAATAATAATACGACTACTAATAATAACAAAAATAATAATACATGTGGAACATTAAAAACCACAGGATCACTACTGAATTGGTTACTAGCTCTGCGCATCACAGAGTACAGATTGTTCTCGAGCGCACGTGCGTTAAGGGATTGGTAAGCAATCAGGGAATCGGGGACGTCCATCAGTAAGACACTGGCTTCGTCCCACACCGCATGTTAGTGCACTTTAAGTGGAGGTGAAATCTCCAGTCTATTTCTGAAAGCTTCTTGTACATTTTAAAACACTGTGCAGTACAGGAGGATGCGGAGTTGGGATGTAGGCAGTGTTTCTTTCTTTCTGTTTTTCTTTTCTTTTCTTTGCTTTTGTTTTCTTAAAGAACTGAAAGCGGGACTTACCTGCGCGTGGCGCGGTGCTTGCTGGGTGCGCGGCCGCTGGCGGAGCGCTGAGTGAGCGGGGTGTCAGCAGCCTCGCGCCCTTCTGCCTTGCATCATTAAGAGCGCTGCTGACGTCACGGCTCCGAGCGCTGTTGCTGCCGCTGCTCTCACACAAACATGTCACAGTCTCAGTGCAAAGCATGTCGCCCATCCATCACGGCTTCTGCGTTCGGTTACTTTTACTTTGCGCTATGAAAATATTCACAGACGCGTCATGACATGAGTTAGTCCATTGTTTAAACAAATGCAGCGTTAGTCTTTTCTTTCTCACCCCCCACTCCTTCTGCCCCTCTCTCTCTCTCTCTCTAGCTCATCATTCCATCTCTCATTCCCTCTGTCTATCTTTCTCATCTTTCACACACTCTCATCCTCATCTTTCTGTCTTTCCCTCTGCCTGACTGTCTCTCTCTCTCTCTCTCTCTCTCTCTCTCACATCTTTCCATCTCTCATTCTTCTTCTTGTCTCCCTCTTTTCCACCTTTCCCTATCTCCTTTCCAGTCTTGCTCTCTTTATTGCTCTCGTCCCCCCCTCGTCTCTGTCATCCTTCCTACTCTCTCTTTCTTTTTTCATTTCCCCCCATCTGCCCCACCTTTCTTTCTTATCTCCCTGTCTGTCATTTCCCCGTCTCTCGCTTTCTTATCTTTCCCACTCTCTGGCTCATTTACCGTTCCCTTCCTCAACCCCTTTCTTTTAGATCTCTCCCTCGACTTCTCTCTCCACGTCTCTCTTACTTTGTCATCTTCCCTCTCTCATTTTCTCCTGTTTTCTTTCTATATATCTGTCCTCTTTGTGTCTTTGGGGTTTTTTTCCCCCTTCTCCACCCATTTCATTGATTTTCCGTGCCTGCAGACGTTTGGCAGGTAGAGATGCTCGGCTGTCAGAGGCAGTCACTCTTACTGCACCGATGGAAAAGGCTTTGGCTGACAGGGTGTCGGAGTTTGAAGCTGTGCGCTCACGAAGTCAGCACACACTCCAGCCATGCCCGTTCCATCTGCAGCTCCTGCTCAGAGCCTATATAGTTCATCACAGTACACAAAGCTCCATAGCTACAGATCGCTCTTACTTACACACATATCGCACACTCCATAAAACATAAAGCACTCGTTTTTATTGTTTAAACTGCTTCCTTTAATCTTGAGAGATGATGAGGCATGCGGCTGCACGAGCCTACAGAGAAGCAGGCACAGATGTTGTGAAAATGAAAAATTAATTAAAAGGGGAAGACCTACTGTACCTTGACATGAGAGATTTCCTATTGGCAAAGGCTGATGAGTGTTAGATTTCAGGCTCAATTTCAGGTCTCAGAAACAGCTTGATTTTATGACAACCTCCTTTCCAGTAAGTCTGCACTTTCCTTTATAGATTCTTTTAAACTTGCACATTTTGTAGATTGTCAGATAAACAGAGTACTGCACACACATTTGAAGTCCCTTCATTTATATTCCATACAATCATGTACATGAAATCATTTTGTATATTACACGTACAAAGGACATACCCTCGAGGGAACCATGTCAGTGACGAGAGTTTGTTCCCCGAAAGGTACACCCTTTTTCCACCCTGAGTGTGTTATGAAAGTGTTGCTGCTAAATAACACTTCCACTGGTTTAGTCTGAGCTATAACTGAAACGCAGGTCTGCTTGATAAGCCTGTGTTCAAATTGAACAGTACTCTTTAACATAGGAGTGCTTTAATGCTTAGATGAGTTAGGAATTCACTGCACAGGAAGCAATACAGCAGTTAGTGTTAAGGTTCAAGAGTATAAGTGTATGCAAAAAAAAAGAAGCTAAAATGCAAAAATCAGGTGCTATTATATAATGAGACAAGAGTAAATAATTGAAAATATTTTTGTATGTAGGCTTTGAGCATCTCTGAATGAACAGCCTACACAATCCTCTGATTATAAAGCCTGGGAGCAGTTGCTAAGCTACCATTTTTTTATGCCATCCATACTTACTGTAATGAAAAATTTAAATACTCCTTGTGAAGTTTTCCTGCGGACTTTAAATTGATATATCGGACTCGGTGGGATGCATACTTTTGCAGACTCGTGCAGTCACAATAGAAATACAGTATGTATACTGAAAAAAGGCAGATTACTCAGAGTGCATATATTTTACAGAATGCTGTAACTTCTGCCACTCACAGGAAGCCGCCCACATTTTCTCATTGCATTTGATTCATTTTCATTCACTAGGTGGAAGACTGTGAGGAACTCCATTTTGTATTCGAGGTGGCTGTGCTTTGAAGAGAAAAGGGAGGGGTGTGGTTTTGCAGTGTCCTTAAAGCAAGTCAAGAGTTCTGCCTTGCTCTAAAGAACAGAGGCGGTGTCCAGAGGAAGATTAAAGCCTGCAGTATTCTGGTAAAGAGTCTCTGTCCCACCTACAATCTGAGCTGTTATATTGCTATAATACTCTTATAGACTGAATCCCAAACCCTAACTTTAATTTAAAATGAAGGACACTGCACTACTGCACATATAAAATAGGCAAAACATCGAGAGTAAATCAAATGTTACTAGTTCCTTCGAAGAAAAAATCAGGACATTGTTTATAGACATCAAGAAATACAGATTTTGTTATTTTTTTGTCTGTGTTTTTATTTCCCTGTGTCCCGGCGTGTGTCCTTACCTGATTAGAAGTGCCAGAGAATATCGGACAGCGTAAAGCAAACAGCATGAGACCGTCCGTAAATGTGCAGAACAACACACCGAAGTCTGCAAGGCGCTTTCTGACTGTGTGGCCGCATCATAAATGTTAATCCTCACCATCTAATCAGACCCCTAATGACTTCATGTCTTTCTTTAATCCCAAATATGAATTCCATTAGCAGTTAGCATTGTAGTTGCCGTAATTACAGTGTTAAGCAGCTGATTATATATTTATTGATGAACTCAACCATGCCACAAGTAACAGTGATGGCATTATCACTTCATTATTCTGCAGAAGTGTTGGACCACATTATTACTATTATTATTTCAGTCTTCTGTTACAAGTAATTCTCATGGGGAGAATGCATGTCTTAGTAATCCAGTTTCACTAGCTTGTTCTTACACTCTTTATATGTAATCACACAATAAACACTAGTAGTGAATTACAATCAATATGTACAAGCACACAATAAACACTAACCATGTACTACACTCAATATGTATTTACACAATGAACTCTAGCAGTGTACTACACTCAGTATGTAATTACACAATGAACTCTAGCAGTGTACTACACTCAATGTGTATTTACACAATGAACTCTAGCAGTGTACTACACTCAATGCGTGATTACACAATGAACTCTAGCAGTGTACTACACTCAA
>JAQMCW010000006.1:6255570-6268555 GCA_030068335.1 Chrysichthys cranchii
TACACAATGAACTCTAGCAGTGTACTACACTCAATGCGTGATTACACAATGAACTCTAGCAGTGTACTACACTCAATGCGTGATTACACAATGAACTCTAGCAGTGTACGACACCCAATATGTGATTACACAATGAACTCTAGCGGTGTACTACACTCAATGTGTGATTACACAATGAACTCTAGCAGTGTACTACACTCAATGTGTGATTACACAATGAACTCTAGCAGTGTACTACACTCAGTGTGTAATAACAATGAACTCTAGCAGTGTACTACACTCAATGTGTAACAACACAATGACCTCTAGCAGTGTACTATACTCAATGTGTGGAGTTACATGACAGAAACTAGCTATATAATTAATATTTTATATTGAATTTCAACACATTCACTATGTATAAAAATACTTTGCTCATTTTAATGCACGGTAGTGCATGTATTTACACCCTGAACAGGTACACAGTGATCTCAGCTCATCCAAGGACTTTATGAAACTCAAGCCTTTGCCATTTACAGCATGATCAAAAGCAACAAAGCTGTGAGATTTTCTGCATTTCTCTCAACCTTTTCTTTTTTTTCATCAGCTCTTAAACACAGCACTTGGCAGCAACACTGCTTTGAAACACACTGTCCCCTTGTGTATCAGCATGTGTGTGGGGTCTCTGTGAAGAAAGTGCTGGGTCAAGCATTCTGAATATATCTCATGTGCTGGAAGGAATAAAGGCACAGTGCACAAGCTTTGAAGTGAACACACCGACTTGCAGCGTTGCATACAAGGACACGGGCATCATGTGGAAGTGTTTATTGTGTAAACCCACACGTATTAATACAAGAAGATGGGTACATGGGTAGGGTGACCGAGTGAGTACTGGCTAATCAGACACATCCATGGACGTCCATTAGTGAGCCGGTTTGTCCTGATGTATTGTCTTATCTTGTATATACAGTATATATAAAAAAATACATGCCTTGAACATTTCCTATTAACATTGGCAAAGAATAATTTTTCCTCTTTTTATCTCACTGTGCATGAGGTCTTTTTTTTTCTTAAGAAATATGCACTTGATTTTGTCTTTAAGGATTCAAGTGACATTATTTTCAGGTTATCGCTGGATAGCTGTTTATATTTTTTGAGCCAGTTTTACAACCAGTGCTTTGAATTAATGATGCGATCATATACTTTAATGTCTCTGACTAGGTTTCAGCTGCACGTACTCTATTCATGGCTAAAATTCCCTTGTCCTTGACATTTTAATATTCTGTGTAATGTGATATCTGTATTATATGGGTGGCACAGTAGCTTAATCCTTTTGTAGAATCAGGTGGCTAGTTAATAAAAAGAACATATCCATCTAGTATGGCATGAGTTTATCCCAGATGTTACAGTTTAAAATTCAAATTCAAAATATAGCTTTACTGAACCTAGTCAGCGTTTCTTTGTTTAGTGCTAATATATGAGTGGTGAACTTATCAGGGTTTGAATATCTCCTGGTGTTAATCCATATTCACATTCCACCAGTGCACGAGAGAGCCGGCATCTTTTACATTCTTTCCTTTTCTCAGTGAGGAGAAAGAGTAGCCTGCATGAATTAACTGTGATTTTGACATGCAAAGCCTGTTGTGTTTCCTTTGGCACTTCACAGGTTTATGCACACAAGATGTATTGTGAGATGAAAGCTCATCTGTGCGTACCGAATGCACAAACGGAGGGATCCGCACCACATGCTGCTGTGCATACACGGCCGATCATGATACATAATCTATATGCATTCATAGCAGGATAAGACTCCAACATGCATGCAGATGGAAGCGCATGGACACGTCAGCGTAACATCTCTTTAAGATCTCAGCCGCAGGTGTTGTCAAGGCAACTTAGTCGCGGCTGTGTGAATTTAGCTTGGTGAACCTGTGGAATAAATTAGCATTCAGATTAAGTGGTGGACTAAGAATTTCCTAAACATTCTCAAAGACTCAAAACTGTACTGTTTCTTTGTAATATCTTCTAAGTATAAGGAACAAGTACAGCTTAAGGAATATACCTGATTGGCATGTCAACAATGAAATCGCCATCTGCCAGAACACAACAGGGTCTACAGACATGGCCGACAAGGACTACAACACCTAAACTCTCTGCAGGTATCCACAACGGCCTTCCTGACACTGATTGTATAGGAAAATAATCAATAGAGTGGTGAGATGAGTGACTAAATGACTAATATTGGTATTTATTAAAGAATAAAACATCGTACTTTTTCCCTGTTTAGAGGTACACTATATGGCCAAAAGTATGTGGACACCTTTTCGTCACAACCATATATACTGGAGTTCTTCTCCAAACTAGTGCCGCAAAGTTGGAAGCACAAAATTGTATAGAATGACTCTGCATGCTATAGCATTAGTTTCCCTTCACTGGAACTAAGAGGCCCAAACCTGTTCCAGCATGACCATGCTTCCCATGCACAACGAAGACATGTATTGCCATGGTTGGTGTGGATAAACTTGTGTGTCTTGCACAGAACCCTGACCTCAACTTCACTGAACACCTTTTGGATGGATTTGAACTCTGAATACATCCCAGGACTTCTCACCTGACCTCAGTTCTGGACCTCGCTAATGCTCTTTGGCTGAATGGACAAAAACCTCCACACCCCAACAGTCATGCTCTAAAATCTAATGGAATGCTTTCCCACAAGAGTGGAGGTTATTACAACATTAATGGGGGTCTCAATCTGAAATCTGAATCTATATTGTTCAGGTGTTCAGAAATGTTTGGCCATAAAGTGTACATTTAACTTTATGAAACATATGCTGAGTTAATTCATCACTGTATTAACACTTATTTAACACTTACATTAAAACAACCGTAAACAGTCAGTCTCAATGCCAGCATCTTTTTTTCCCTATGCAGTTTCTCAGATTACCTTGAAATTTTGCGGTGTCAGAAAACTTTAAGTTCCAGCTTCTGTTACAAAGCACTGACACTGGAGGTTCCTTTCAAAAATGCAAGAAAACTTGAGAAAACTTGTCTATATCATCAATTCCACATGTTTTAAATCAGTTTACATGGAGCATCCAGACAGCATCATACAGGCATTAAATTCTGCATGAATTAGCTGTTGCTATAGAAGTGATACATTTTACAACAAATACAGTGGACCCTCGGCTCACGAGCTTAATGCGTTCCGAGACTCCGTTCGTGAACCGATTTGTTCGCAACCCAAATCAATTTTTCCCATTGAAATGAATGCAGATACAATTAATGTGTTTCAGCCCTCAAAAACATGTTTTTTAATGTGCATTATAGGTTTACGTGTGGCAATAAAAACAGAATAAAATTAAAATAACCTTAATTATAGAAAAATAAAACTAAATGAAATAAACAGATTATTTTAATGCATGTTACCTTTGTGGTAGATACATAATTGCTGGAGTAGGTGGACGGTGGTGGAGGGATATGGTAGTGGTACTCGTGTTTTGCGATTATTTCTTTCTTTATTTTAACTGTTATATGCTTAGGCTTCTTACTCTCACCACCATTTCCACTTTCTTGGGACCCATAACGGAGGCTTATAGTGCAAAAATGCAGAAAAAACGCAATAAAAAATGCATTGAACATGTTCACACCACGAGTGCTTGACCGGAACTGAATGTTTGTGCCGCAAAGCGTGGGTTGGCTGTATGTGTACGTCAGTATGTCAGTTGAGGATTTGTTCATTGGTCGGTACAAAATCTGTTCAGCAATTTAGTTCGTACGTCGATTTGTTCACCATCCAATTCGCTCACGAGCCGATTGTCCCCTGTACATGAATATAGACTGCAACTTGAGTCAAACTGCTATTACAGCAAATTAAAACACCTTTTGACAAATCTGATCCAGGAATACATAGGAGTATATTCATGTGGTCTAGTACTAGCGTTCACAAGACTGCATCATTTGATAGACAGGAACAGTGAGACTGATTTGAAGTCTTATGTCAGTCATTTATTTCATTTAAGTCAGTAGAGTTACATTTCAAAGTTTACATTTTGAGCTATCTTTCAAACAAACCAGATATTCATCACGTCCAAAATTTTTGCTGAGTTCCTGCTTCATTCATTTGATGAGAGTTGTTGGTGAATATTCAAACATACATTTTGTGACAGTCTAATCCAGACAGGCAATCTGTTAAGGTACATAAGGAAGACAAAGAAGTGACAGGCAACTGCAATTCCAGAGTTACACATCCACACACACACAAACTTCGTTTTCTTTTTCTCTTTTAGGCTGAAATAAATGAATGCACCGATAATGCATTAACTATTGGCGCGAAATATATAGTCTGGGTTATCATATGGGACAAAATCTATTCGTTTTTCCCTCGATACCTTACATCTGATGTCGAAACAAGCTTTGCATTGATTAATTTGCTGCAGATATGCAATGCTTGGCCTCTTGCAGAGAAGCCTGCTTTGCCATCACGCACATCTGACACCTCTGCATATGGCTGGCAGCCTCCTGTCAGCTGTGTGATTGCCGCGTGTGGAAGTAAATGAGTTATTGGAAATGGCTAGCAGCTTATGTGATCCACAACTGAGCTTCCCAGAGGAATATTTTTACAGCTGCTTCTGTTTTGCTTACTCCTGACGTTGTTTGTGGGATGAATGCATTAAGTGGGTCACAGCTGCCACGAGAAGTGCATTTTGGCTTCTCTGCAGGACTTTCCCGGGGCTCAAAAGCCCTGTTTTAAACATATACTTCTGTTCCTTCCTCATGGCCCTATTTCTTGTCATAAGTAGAACTCCAGGTGTTGAAATGTTAAATCATTCATTTACCAAATGATACATACATGCATGCATTCCTTCTCATCCCCCAGCACCATGCTTTATTCTGTGTCTCTTTGCCAAGGTAATTGGCCTTATTGTATAATTATTATTATTGTTGTTGTTGTTGTTATTATTATTATTATACAAGTCAATGGTAAGTATAACTGCTATGAATTGTGTGATAATTTAAAATTTATATATTTATCTTGTTTGTCAATTAACACTTAACAGCACGGCTGCTTGCTTTCTATCAGCTCTACTCCTCTGTGGTTGCAGATTTAACAGTCGGCGAGCACAGAGATCGACCTCTTTTCATTTACTCCACACAGCTTGAGCCACAAAAACACACCACTCACGAGATGTATGACCAGTCTTTGACCTTCTGCTCATGCCATCAAAATGTGACCGCCACGTCCACCGTGAACAACCGCCATTAAACTGACGTAAGCAGGCCATCATTTATGTAAAGATTACTACAGACCACGTGACTCTTACCGTAAAGCTGTCACATCCCTGGCAGATATGATATTAATGCTGTAGGCTAGTGCATCTAAGCATAACCACTAATAAATACTACAGTGCGGTGGTTGGAGGCCTGCAGATAAATGATCTCATCTCGGCTTTTAACATGACCGCAGAAAGAGCGCTTCATCTGCCATGCAAGCCCAGGGAAGAAGCCTGAGAAGTTCTGAAAGGCCGTCAGCACCAGGGCTTGGCTGTAAAGAACAGTCTGGAACAGGTTCTCTGTGGAAGAAGTGGGAGAAGAACTGCACGTCGCGGCACATGCAGATTAACAACCTCAGAGACTTGTCATGTACTTTCCTTTGTTCTGTCAATAGAGCGAATGCCCACAGAACACACTAAAGAGTCAAAGAAAGAGGTGCACATCAAAGGCCACGCACACACCCTTGATGTTTGTGTGTCTTATTCTTTTGTTCTGAGTCCTGCTGTTTCAGCACACTGTTTAGTAAGCATTGTTTTTGTTGTTTAGGACCTGTAACATGCTGAATGTAATTTCAGCAGTGCCTTGTGGTATATGTGTGTATGAATAGTTTATATGATTACCATCCACTTTATTAGGAACACCGGACACCTGTGAATTCATGCAGTTATCTAATCAGCCAATCAGCACAATGCATGAAATCAAGTGCATACATGTGAAGAGCTTCAGTTAATGTTCACATCAACCATCAGAATGAAGGAAAAGTGCGATCTCTGTGACTATGATCGTAGCATGAACATTGGTACCAAAAGGACTGGTTTGAGTACTCCATAAATTTCTGATCTCCTGGGAAATTCAAACTTAACAGTCTCTAGTGTTTGCACAGAAAGTTGCGGGGGTGGGGGAAAAACATCCTGTGAGTGACAGTTCTGTTTGTGGAAATGCCTCGTTGATAAAAGAGGTCAAAGGAAAATGGCCAGATTGGCTCAAGCTGCTCAGAAAGATATAGCAATGCAAGCAATCACTCTTTAAAACCGTCGTGAGCAGAAAAGCACCTCAGCAGGCACAAAGCATCAAGCCTTGAGGTGAACGGTCTACAACAGCAGAACACCACGTTGGGTTCCACACCTGTCAGCCAAGGACAGGAATCTGAGACTATCATGGACTCTGAGGCTCCCCCAAAATATACAGCTGAAGATTAGGGGAAAAAGTCGCCTGCTTTTTTCCCCCAGCGTTCATCTGTCCAGTTTCAATGCGTCTGTGCTCATGATAGTCCTCAATGGATTTTTGCCTAGTACTGTGTGCATATACTATAATATTGTAAACATCAAATACTTACGCAAGACATAACCTCTTGAATAGTGTGAGAAATAACATTATTTTACTGGAACAATCTAAGTCTAATGTGATAGGGAAAAGCCTAAATCTTTATCACTCTAATGAGGTACTTGCAACACACCACATATTAATAATTCGAGCACTGCCTATGAGTCTTTTATCTTTTGGCTTCCTTTAATAATGAAGCACTCATTTAGAGTCCCATTAGGATCTGAGAGTAACCGGTTAATAAGTTTCACAAAGATTTAGGTTTCTTTATTTAATTGCTTTTCCATATCGGTTTTTTGTGTCCATGGCAATAATAGTCTTTAAGCAGTAATCAGATGTATATATATGCACTTACCGACCAGATTGTTGTGTTCTCAGCGACTTTGACCACATGGTTGTTGGTGCCAGACAGACTGGTTTGAGGAATTCAGAAACTGCTGATCTCCTGTCATTTTTACACACAACAACAACAACAACACCACTCTGGAGTTTGCACAGAATAGTAAAGTGGTAGGTCTGGGGGCAACAATGCCTTGTTGATGAGAGAGGTCATAGGACAATGGATCAGGCTGACAGGAAGGCTACTGTAACTGAAATAATCACTGTTTATGACCACGGTGAGCAGAAAAGCATCCTAGAATCAAAGCTTGAGCTGAATGGCCTACAGCAGCAGTGGGTCACCCTGGGTTCCCCTTCTGTCAGCCAAGAACAGAAATCTGAGGTAACAGTGGCTACAGCCTAACCCAAACTGAACAGTTGAAGATCAGGCAACATTTTTCCAATCTTCAGCTGTCTAGTTCACTCCATTTCAAGTCATTGATGTTACATGTTTCTCCCATTCTAATGTTTGTTGTGAGCATTAAGCTCTTGGCCTGTATAACTGTATGCATTACGTCTTTGCCCCATTATTGGTTGGTGGGATGTTGTATGTACTGTATGTGCAGGTGTACAAGTATTCTTAATAAAGTGCTTGGTGTTTACAGTATATCAGCGTCATTACTTATGCAAGAGTGCACACTACACACTACATATCACAACCTGGGCAAATTGCCCTGAGTGAAACAGATCTAATTGAATTGTAGATGTCAGTGACAAGGGGAAAATTTCAAATGGTTGGCATGATCATGAATCCAAACACTGTTTTAATGACTGTTTAAGGTAGTCCATCCATCCATCCATCCATCCATTTTCTATACTGCTTATCCATTGTAGCTCATGAGGAAAGCTGGAGCCAATCCCAGGTGACTTTGGGTGAGAGATGGGGTACACTCTGGACAGGTCTCCAGTCTATCGCAGGGCTAACACAGAGATGAACAGCTGTTCACACTCACACCTATGGACAATTTAGAGTAGCCAGTTGACCTCATCTGCATGTCTTTGGACTGTGGGAGGAAAACAAAGCACCCGGAGGAAACCCACACAGGCACGGAGAGAACGTGCGAAGTATGCATAGAAAAGCAGAAGACAAGGACAACAGTTTTATTTCACTTCAATATTTAACACTTTTTTTTGTAAGTTCCAAAAAAAGGACTTCTTTGGTGCAAAAGTTTAAAGTTTAAAGGTGTAAAGTTTAACTTTATTCTGTCTTCTTTCAGAGTTTGTCCTCTGATGTGAGTAATTAGAAAGGAGCACTCTACCATTGTCCAATTATTCAAGATTGCTAGTGGACCAGCACATCAGTAAATGATCCAAAGACAAATCCAGGCATATCCACACTGTCACTTCCAATCACAGATGCAATGGTTAAAGTAACAGCATCTTTAGCAGGCCTCTTCGAACTCCCAACTCACATTAGCTGATTGCTGCACCTTTGTTATTGAAGAGCTCGGTCTGATATCATGCATTTCTGCAGTCATGGCTATCACATACAGTTTTTTTTATTCTACAACTTAAAGAAAAGAAGTTAATGGATTTGTACTGATCCGGGAACTACTGTAAACAACGAGTCCAAATATTTCAGGTGTACAAGGGGCTATTATGTAGCCCATCACTGGGGATGACTGATTGCTAAAGCAGGATAAATGTACTAGATATTTTTAGTTATTAGGAAATACAAAGCTACATTATTATGAAGGAGGAGCATGAGCTATAGTACCATCACCCAGGTGCTATACAAATCCAAAGCTCCAATGCTATTCATCAAAACAGATGGCTCAAAAATACATTAAAGAAGAATTTGGCATCCTTTTGCTTGCATCTTAGTTTCTTGTCTTGGTGTTTCACAGGTAATAATATGTGAAAATAGGCATATCAGTCAAAAGGCAATTTATTAGCCAACAAAATCTGCCAAATCCCACCATCTGCTTCTGTTGGAGCTAATCCTGAAACTGAAACCCTTCTTTACTGTCTTGGTGGGAAAAAGGTTGGTGATTCTTCATTATTGACACATTTATGAAAAAAAAAAATTATTACGATTGAAGTTAAATGTACAGATTTCAGATTTGAAGAATATATTGACCTTTGCTGGTGTTAAATAAAATGCTTAACAATATAGCAATATTAATGTAAACATGCATCAAAGACACCCTCACATGCTTGGATGCTTCTGATGGTTATTGTGTGTGGATATGTGTGTGAGTGGGCGGAGGCGGGAGTTTAAATAATATATCGAGGAATGAAACAGACTAAAATGACATTTTAATAAACAGTCATTTATAACATGCTTATTTCTTTGAGTTAGTTCAAAATGACCGGAACAAATATGCATGTAATATAAGCATGATTTATAAAAATCCAGCTAAGCACATAAAGTTTCATGTTGGAATAAATGAAAATTGTTAGTAAAAATTGTATTTAAAAGGTTATGTTTAAACTGTGACATTTTCATCCAGCAAAAAGGTTAACAGTTGTAGGAGAGGACTGCTGGATAACACATACAGTCAAACAAAATCCTTCGGTTGCCTGATTTTTTTATTTTTTTTTTTCAAATAAATGATATATTCGGTCTTTTTAAACATACATGACATTTGATTTCCAAATCATCTACCCCTGTGTTTGCTTAAATAGACGGCTTTGACACAGGGAAATTTCTTCTCTCTGTCACAGTACGCTGGTGATTTTCCACCCTCAGAATAATGGCTAGTTCTCTCTCCACTACATACTAATGAAGCTGGGTGTTTGCTAAAGCATGCTAACACTTTATAGAGGTTTCAGATATTGTTTTATTCATGAGCCATGAGGGATAATGCTGTTGAATTTTAGATTTATCTAAAATAAGTGCCAGACTGGCACTAAAAGTGAAAATGCTGTCTGATGCTTTCACAGTTATATACTCTATGTTTTGTTATACTTAATAGTAGGACTAAGAAAACCTAATAATATTGCGTGACTAATGACTGCATGCAACTGTATGCAATCGGACCTTTTTGTGTTACTCCCAGGATTTTTATTTTGATAATCATGTTAACATATGCTTTGGCAAATTGGTGTAAACAGCAAAATCCCCAGTGTTGAATGAACACACATAGTCTTCTTCTGTGTAGAGATAGATTTGATATTCTGCTGTTATTAAGTCAACAGTGAGGATGTCACAGTGTATGCTGTCTTTGTCTCTTTCCTTCCCACCAAGCCTCAGCTGAGACCACCCGCTATTCATTAATATTCACAACCATCATTAATATTGCGTATAACTCGACAAGTCATGAAATATATAGCCACTGTTCCTCAACTATAAGACTGATGCAGCATCTGAAGATGAAGTGATGTAAAATATTCAACTGTGAATGTGGTAAGAAGTTTCAGAGTGTTGCAGTTATACTATGGTTTATTAGCAGTAATTGTAAATCTTACTTATGCAAACAGAGACAGATCTAGAATTTTTTATTGGGGTGGCAAAGGGGTGGCATGAGGTTCCAGTGGAGGGGTAGGGGAGGGGGAGTTTATTGCCCCAGACAAAGTTGAATTTTAGACCTAATTTCATGCATCATGAGTTACTTTCAAGGCTAACTTTATACTGAACACTCAACCTAGTAGTGTTTATTTAAGTGAGCTTCAGAGATAATATTGATATTTCCTGTCACATTTGTGAGTTTTTGATTCACAATACAGGCAAGCATATAATCAAGAAAAGGTGTTTTCATCCATTTCACAGTCAGTCATAGTCAGAGATATCAAAAACTTTTAACTGAACACATTTTTTTAAATAGATTTAAATATATTATTGATTAGCCTACAAATAGGGTGGCAGTTGGAGTGACAAGGTTTTTGTTGTTGTTGTTGTTTTTTTCAGGTGGCAGCTGCCCCCTAGTTGCCACCCTATAGAACCTCCACTGTATGGAACGCTTACTATAGGAAATTAGCAAGCTAACAGCATGCTCACTGACTTGGAGAGAATTTGGACATCAAGCCACAAGTTGAAATCAGGTCTATGTAACCTGTTGCAGTTACAAACCTGTGCAAGGTATATGCTGATTTATTACTTAATGCTAATTATATAATGAAAGATGTTATGTAATGAAAGCTATATCAGCTTTTATCTCCAGTCTTGGGAGAACAGCTGGAGGATCCATAAAAATCAACTTTTCAATGGATATGGACAATCTCTGACCAGACTTTTGGGTGTTGTACCAGTGTGCGTGGTCCTGGTACAAGAGTATATATTGCTGCAGGTTATACTTGCTTTGTTCTCATCACAGCATTACCTATGTGGTGCCTTTTTGCTCCATGGATCATGGAAGGTCCAACACACAAAGAATATCCAGTTAGCAGTGGTCCTATGGTGGTTTCTATCCAATGGCAAATGGCCAACAGGCAACAATAATTTACCTACAGGTGATATGGGTGGTGTGTCCAATAAAAGGTCAGTTATGAGGTAGGAGGTGGGCAATCTTAATAAGCCACTCAGTCTGTGTATATCAATATGTTATACACTCACAAATCACTTTATTAGAGGCAGAAAACAGTCTGTAGAGTTTGCTTAGAATGGTGCAATAAAGAAACAACTTCCAGTGAGTGGCAGTGCCTTGTGGAGTGGCCAGACTGGTTCAAGCTCAGATAAGCACTCTCTAAAATTGTGGTAGGCAGAAAAGCATCTCAGCACAACGCATCAAACCTCAGGCTTGATAGGCTACAACAGCAGAAGACCACACAGGGGTTCCCCTTCTGTCAGCCAAGTACAGAAGGCTGAGGCTACAGTGGGCTCAGGCTCACCAAAACTGGAAAGTTAAAGACTGGAAAAATGTATCCTGGTATGATGAATGGGCACTTGAGGTACACAGATGGTAGGATCAGAATTTGGCAACAACAGTATGAATCCATGGACCCAACCTATCTTATGTTAACAATCCAGGCTGGCGGAGGTGGGTTAATGGTGAGGGGAATGTGTTCTTGCCATACTTTGGGCTTGTTAGTACCAATGAATCATCACTTGAATGCCACAGCCTATTTGAGTATTGTTCCTGATCACGTGCATCCCTTCATGGCCACAAATTCCTCATCCTTTAATTACTACTTCCAGGATGATAATGAACCAGGTCACAAAGCAAAAGTCATCTCAAATTAGTTTCATGAACATGACAATGAGTTCAGAGTTCTCTAGTGACCTTCCAGGAACCGCATCCGAATCCATTAGAACAGCGTGAAAGTGCACCTGAAAATCTGCAGGAATTACGTGACACAATCAAGTCAACATGGACCAGAATCTCAAACATCCAACATCTTATGGAATCCATGCCATGAAGTTTTGAGAGCAAAGAGAGACCCTACCCAGTATTAGTATAGTGTTCTAAATAAAGTATTCAATGAGTATATGATTTCATGGTATTTCGAAAGGTATTTCCAACTGCAGTGCATTATTTAAATGATACTGCAAGCTTTTTTAAATCAAGCACCATTTAATGAATATTGCTACCAGGTGAAATTCAGAGAGAGCAATATCTTCTGTATTGTTTTGGTAAAAAAAACAAGAAAGAAAAAGAAAAAAGAAAGAATCCATTTAACAAGTCTATAGAAAGAATATTCTGTTTCCGTAACTAATTTATACCCTCTGCACAGTCACTGCAGGATTATGTCATTTGATGTTGCTCTTTCTGAAAATACTATACCGTGACATGCCTAAATCCATGACCTCTCCTGTTATCATAGTAAGAAGCAAAGCATGAATATTTTATACCCTTCCAGGCAAAATTTGGAGCTTCGCTTCTCTTGCCTAAACTGTAATTCGAGACAGAAGTTCCCTTTATTTCTCTGTGATATATGACCACATTACAATTAAAACTCATAAGTAGGCTTATATTAATTATATATATTTTTTAATATATCATATATATTGCAAGGGCGGCACGGTGGCTGAGCGGTTAGCACTGTCGCCTCACAGCGAGAAGGTCCTGGGTTCGAGCCCTGGGTTCGGCACGGGTGCCTTTCTGTGCGGAGTTTGCATGCTCTCCCCGTGTTCGTGTGGGTTTCCTCCGGGTAC
>JAQMCW010000006.1:6291434-6313539 GCA_030068335.1 Chrysichthys cranchii
AGTAACCTCCTCCCCGCCCATCTTCCTCCTCACTTCCTTAACGCCAGAAGTCGACTCATGCAAGATTAGTTTTCTTGCTTGGTTGCAATACATTTTTGTATAATTAAGGATTGTTCAAACTTTGATTTTTTTTTTCATTGTGTTTCTCTGCATTTTTGCACTATAAGCCTTCGTTATGGGTCCCAAGAAAGTGAAAAATTGAAATGGTAGTGAGAGTGAGAAGCCTAAGTGTATAACAGTTGAAATAAAGAAATAATCACAAAACAGGAGATTCATAACCCTCCACCATCATATTCCTCCGCCACCATCCACCTACCCAAGCAATTACGTATACACTGCAAAGGTGCATTACATTTAATGCATACATACATTAAAATCATCTGTTTATGTCATTTAGTTTTATTTTCCTATAATTAAGGTTATTTTAATTATAATTCTATGTTTTATTGCCACACATGAACCCATATGGGGCGGTGGTAGCCTAGCAGTCAGGGCATTAGCCCTTCATTTGGAAGGTTTTGGGTTCAAGGTACACTGAGGTACCCTGAGCAAGGTACTGTCCTCAAGCACTGCTCCTCGGGCGCTGCGCTGTTCGGCTGCCCCCTGCTTCACGAGGTGAATGGGTTAAATGCAGAAAAGTAATTTCACTGTGTCACGCTATACTGTGCTGTGGTGTGTTTCACGTGTGACAATCACTAGTATCACTTTAAAAACATGTTTTTGAGGGCTGAAACACATTAATTGAATTTAAATTATTTTCAATGGGAAAAATTGATTCGGGTCACGAACAAATCGGGTCACAAACAGAGTCTTGGAACCAATCAAGTTCGTGACCAGAGCTTCCACTGTAAATACTGTGAAGTATGCTTATTTCTGCCCCTTGTGTGGTCAAAAATAGGAACTGCAACAAGCACTAATAGAGGCCCATGGGGCAGTAATCATGCAGCTCCTGGATGTTTTCAGCCAAGGAAGAGGAGGGGGAGTGATGGACAGGACAGCTATTAACAGGATTACAACTTCAGGCTTCTTTTTTTGTTACCGCGAATTGGAAGTTTTTAATCTAATAATTTTTTTTACAAACAAAGGCAACATTATAAGTGCAGACAGTGTGCCTATGATGTGCAGAACTATTCCTTTTGTAAGATATATTACAAAGATTGAAAAAGAGAAAAGAGAATTATAGAGTGGATAAGGATGTCTGTACATCAAGAATGCGTGTGCTCAATGGTGACCTTGGTTCCCACACAAAGGCTGAGAAACAGAAGAGAAATATGTCTTTTTTCCATTGTCTGGATTTTTTGGACTAGTTTCCGGTCTTTTGTCTGGATTTTCAAAGGTGAAGTTGGGCTGGAAATTCTGCTGAAACCTAGCAACCTTGTTTAATGATAAAAGTAGCTGATATACAACTGCTGAATCAAACACAGCTGAACAAATGTTCATATAAAACCATTCCAAACGCCTATTATGTGGCTACTGTAAAAAAAATTTTTAAAAAAAGGCTATGTGGTTATTAACGTTGTCCTGCCCCACCAAAATCTACCGGTCACGTGTCACTGCTGATACAGATGGACTACCATTACCGAGCAATAAGACACCTTCAGATTCTCAATTTACTTTGCACAACACTATGTTCAGTCTGAAATATGAATGAGAACAAACATTAGATATGGTTGGTTGTACTTTTATTACGGCCCAGATCTCAAATGCTGTGAAACCTTGAAAGTGACTGCTTACAAATCGGTCACTTTTGGCACACATATATCAGTGTCAAAACTGGCACTTATGTACCATATATATATATCAAACAATATCTGAATAGTTTGCTAACTAGAAGATCTTTGTGGGGTCACATTAATTCTATTTCTGAAATGAAAATTGAATTTTGATATTTTTACCACAATCACATACAGCACACATGCTATATGCAACATATACAAACCAATAATGTTAATCTAATCATGGTAAAAAAAAAAACCAAAAAAAAAAACCCTAATAATAATAATAATAATAATAATAATGTCAGACAGGTCTGCATGCTTTCATCAGGGCATACGTTTCTCTACGTGGGAAAAAGTCACCTGAAAATAGAGCATTATGGAAGCTCTTTGTTTGTGCATTTCTCCTCCGCACTAAGTGAGACGTGAGGACAGGACATATTGAGAGGCTGAATAGAGCTGTTTGGCTGCCCAGGCCCTGTGCTGCTGGACACGATACTGCTGCCATAGTAACTGACAGTGGCAGGGCGGTGAGCACTGGCGCATTTCCACTGCTGGCATGTCAGGGGGCGCAATACAGCAGGGGGCTGATCACTTTCTGATCCAACAGCTCCTGGAGATACAAGATTAATGGGGGAACAACACACTGCAGAAAAAAAGAGTTTAAGGGGAAGTGATTGCAAGCCAAACTTATAATGATGACAGAGGCAGCAATTTCAACCACAGGTTAGCTTCTGGTGCACTCAGAGTTTAAAATATAAACTATATAAACTAAACATAATAATAATAATTTTTTAAAAAAGGTTAAGAGAGACCATGTAGGTTTAAATATGCTATTATTATACCTCAGGTGTTTGGGTGGGGTTTTTTTGAGGAAAACATTCAGATCACATGTAAATATTTATCTTACTGTATATATAAATTCTTTATACTTTCAAACAGACCATATTTAATAATATAGATTAAATATCAGTGTTTTTTGTGTGTGTGCATCTGTACAACATTAAACTTTAGGATCTTTAACAAATTCTGACAAAAATTACAATTATTTAGTTTGAGCTGCTTCTTCCAAGGAAAAAGCACTAAGCAGCCAGGAATTTCCTTTTTTTTTTTTTTTTTTAAATTTGTCTTATTTTCTCATGAGAACGAGTTATTTCTGTCATTATCATGACATGACACAACTAGTGATAATGACATCATTTTCTTAAGATAATGAAACTCTAATTTACCCATAATAAAGCTATTTAAGCTTGTATCAGGTGATGATTGAACAGAAATGTAATGTGCTGATCGATATATATACCTGCTGTTCTGAGACATTGCTGAGCAGAATGATAATCAGTGTTTTGTTAATCCTTCTGAGAAAGCTGTGGTTCGTTGTCTCGGCGTCTTGAGAAAATTTTGTTGATATCCTGCGAAAACAGCATTAGTTATCTCATGATAATGGCATAAATAACCCAAGATCACGAGAAAACAGACTGAATAAAATATGTAAATGTGTGTCCTTTTAGGGCTTTTGCATCCAAGTGAAGCTTTTTTAATCCACTAGTAAAACGTCTAATAATTCAGCTGTGCATGAAGGTTTCTTTAGTTAACATGAAAAAAGACTTGTACTTTGGCTTTAGTACACTATAATTAACATTTTTATTCATAGACTGAAGAAACATTAGTCACTACAGGTGTATTTAGTCTATATTTAAACAAATGTAAATGAATCAAGTTCATTTATTTATCATTTTCATTTATTCATTCACAGTCATTCGTTTTCAGTAACAGTTCAGCTCAGGATCAGACTGGGCTAGAGATCAGAGATCAGACTAGAGCTGTGAGCAGAAATTTTTTTTAACTTTCTTAACATTAGCACTATTTATGAGGAATTCACATTCAAGTTTATGGTTTCTTAATGTAAACCTTATGCAGTAAATAATATTAGTTGATGGATGAAAAGCCTCAATGTAAAGTGTTACCAATATATTCTAATACAGTGAACCCTAAATTGAAAGTACTTCTGATAAATTGACACACCACAGACATTATTTATCATCAAAACAAAACGTCAACTAGCATTTCCAAACAATCCTACAGTGATACGTAATATGATAAGTAGGTTTGCAGTGATCACCTAGCAAGAGGCTATTAGTTTTTAATGTCAGTGCTGTAACCCAGTTACAAGTCTCTGCTTAAAATGTTTTTTTTATAAAAAACAAAAACAAAAAACAAAACAGGATTCTGGTCAAAGTTTGACTCTTGGCAGGCAGGCATACAGTGAGAGCAAAATAAACACAACAAAGTCAGGTTGTAGGTATGGTTGATGAAAAGGAAATTATGGAAATGATTTTGATATTCACAGAAGCTAAAAATGAATCACAAAGCTAAGTCAAAATAAAACGCCCAAAGCCCAGACAGCTCACCGCTGTTCCACATTATGGTGATGATGGTAATGACAATAATTACGGCCATTCTCAAAGCTGTAATAAAGGGTGGATGAGAGAATAATTTTAACATCATGTAAATGGGTAAAAGAGAGCGTGAATCTTCTACGTCATTGATATAATTTTAGAGATAAAAAATGGAGCTTGGACATAATAAATACATACCTAATTGTCCTTTTTTTTTTTTCACTTGATCCATTTCTAGAAACAGTGCGCCTGAAGCTGTCTCATTTTGATTTACATAGAAAAGTCACACAAGAGAAAGGTAAACAGCTACACATGTAATTATAATGTTTTTCTCATTATGCATATTTCCAGTTCTTACTCTGGGCATGAAAAACAAATAACAAGCAAAGCATTGTGGGTATTTGCATTGGTTTTAGCTGTCGGTTATACAGATGCATGAGGAGTGGTTTCTTAACCTTGTGTATAGAAATCCAGCCCACTTAAATACGCAATGCATTTTCATTCACCTTATAATAAATTTATTTGCTGATTTGTATTAATGCCATATTAAAATATTTAGTGATTTTTTTTCAGGGGTCATCTAGAAGGTCATTTCTAAATCCCTGCTATTATCTATTCTGGAATAAATTATTTTAGTTAGCGATGCATTGTGCTGCACTCTTCTTGACCTTGCTAAGTAAAATAACTTTGGAAAAATGACAAAGGTTCTAGTAGTGCAGTGGTGAATCACTCTCCAAATGGAAATTTCCCATTCTTAAAATTTCTCTCTCTCTCTCTCTCTCTCCCACACACCTTTAAAATGATTTTGCTTATATAAAGCCACCCTATGAATTGAGTTATTTTGGATCTTTAGCTTTTCTACAGATGTCCTTATCAGGACAACCCCAAGTCTTGTTACATGTGAGACTATCAAAGGCTCTCTGTTTCTTATTTCCTTTTCCAGCACCACCTTAAACCAAACTGTTTGCCCACTGTGGTTCTTGAAATATTCCCCCAAAATAAGACTACGAATTTACATCTTACTCTCTCTATCCTGAATTTGCTGGAGAGACATCATTACAAAAAATGCAAAACACTCGTCCTCCCTAGTCTCCAAAGAGTTCGTGTCTCTTAACTTAATTTCACTAAATGAAGATTTGTTGATTAGGAATAGAAGAAGGTGGCTGTAGAAATATAGCCTTAGCTAATGCTCAGACTGGGGCTTTGCCAGTCATAATAAGGAACTGATAAAGACACTTCCAGCTCTTAGATCCCTTCTGCACCTGAGACCCACTTGGCCAATAAACAGTGCAGACTCTCTAAATCTCAAAGCTTGGGAATGAAAGTAATGCTATTACTTATCAGAAATATGTCTCTGTGCCTTCCCACCAGATACTGATGTGTAATTGCATCCAAATGTAATAACTTTACCATGGAAAAATAAAAGTTGTGTGCACAGAGGGGGAAAATTTACCCTCTTCACTCTCCATTTAATGGTTCTGAAAGTATCTTTATGAAAATTATGCCATTTGTCCATCAACTTGGAGGGGTGCTCTCACCCCAGTGGGAGTCCAGTGACATTTCTCTGTTTTAAAAGTGATTTTAAACTCAATTTTAGTTCATGGTATCAGCAGGGCTAAGGATGATGTTGGATTTGGGGGGTTGGTATTTCAGCAGCCTACCCCAGGACCACCAGGACTGAGATGGGAATAGTTCCTGGATGGGACACCAGTCCATCACACCATGCATGCACATATTTGCTTGCTCATTTACACCAGTTCCAGGCATGTTTATGTCTGGTAAAATGCAACCAAAGAACCCACAGGAAACTCACATGGACCTAAAGAGAACATGTGAACCATAACACAGACAGTAAATTCAGCTGAGGATTAAACAAAGGAGCTAGGTGATGGAAATGCTACCCAGCAAAACCATGCTTCCCTTAGGCATACTTAGTATATTAGCATATTTATTTTACATATGTCCTTGAGCAGTGTTTCAAATGTGTCATTCTGCCACCACCCCCCCCGCCACACACACACACGCACACACTAATAACTCACAGCATTCATCTGTAATATGTGAATTGATGTCAAACTTTTGAATTTCTCCCTATTCTTTCTAAAACATTACATTACAAGATGTCCAAGTGTTTCACCAAGCAGGCAATGTGACACTTTGCAAGTCAATATGAGTTCAAATGTCCATCCCTAAGGCTGAAATTGCCCTGATGTGTTCTTCCTCTTAGACCACCGGTCCCTTTGATTTCAGGAGGAGTGGAAAGCTCGGAAGAAAGGCAATGCATCAAAACGCCTGCGCAGCGAGTGCAGATAGCAGAGCAAGGCCTGAGGAATAATAGACTTGATTGAATTAGCCATCCATTTCGCACCATGCTCATAAATCTGGAATGCCTTGATCTTTCTGGCATCCAAAAAAAAGGGGGGGGCTGGGCTTTAAAAGAGAGCGAGCCTCACAGCCATAGCAATCATACAGGACCCGTGCCCAGAGATAGCCAAGTGTCACTGAGTTAATGCATAGCTGCTTGGCTGCCGCTCAGACCTTATGGATTTAATCTGGCTGCATAATCCCAGGGACTTTACCTGCCTTGATTGGAGGATGTCTGGGTCAGTAAGGGACTCAGCAAGAAATGATTTAGCATTATATCTTAGAGAGATCCAGAATAACGAATTACGTGTGGAAGAGCTGCTTGTCACAAAAATATCTGTAGCGTCCTCAGGAAAAAAGGGTACAGATAAAATGTGACAGCAGACAGCGACTGTACATATGTTATTATTATTATTATTATTATTATTATTATTAATAATAATAATAATAATAATAATAATAATAATAATAGAAACTTGGTTCCCAAAGAAAAAGGATGTAGATAATCAACACGAGGATGTAAATGTAAACTTGTGATGCATAAAGTAATCATAAAGGAAATAAAAGAAAAGAGCAAAGCACAACCCCAGAATAGCCTGGACTGATGACAAGAAGGCATTGAGACTTAATCTTGCCATCAAGTGAGGAAAATTCCAACGTAACTCCTTGTCACCACTGCTATTCTGCATTTCACTGATTTCACTGACCAGCATGCTGAGCAAGGACAACCTAGGGGATGTCCTGCAGAAAGAGCACAAGGTTACCCACTTACACAACACATGGACGACCTAAAGTGCTTTTCAAAGGATGATGGCCAACTGGATCAAGATTTCGACATAGCCAAGACATTTAGTGGTGACATCTGGATGGAATTCAAACTAGACAAATGTGCCAAGTTACCATCAAGCAAGTTGAGTTTGATGCCAGGATGAGCAATCTTCATCAGGATGATATCTACAAGTATCTAGGTGCAGACAGACCAAAGTGATATTATTCAGTATAGTAAAATGAACAAAAACACCTGCATAAAATACTATCTCAGAATAAGACACAGTCCTGGTATTGATCTAAAAAAAAAAACAAAAAAACAAAATGCAAGCAATCTACAGCTTGAGCTGGAAAGTGTGTATAAGTGTGCAATGGTTGACTCAAGCAAATACATCAAACAAAAGGCCGACAAATACACCGGACTCAGAATAAAACCCAGATAAAAGAAGAAAAAAATGGTCTCTACAGGCGACGAGATTAATCAGGCAGTATATCTCACCCGATGCCAGCACCCAGACAACAGCATCTAGTCTGAAGGGAAAGATGGAGTTTTGCTGGTAGACAAGAAATTAACAACCAAGCATTGATGCCACTCCATGGTCAGTTCTTTAGGCAGATAAACAATAATAATGTCAATAAGAAACTGATTTTTGGGTAGCTGCAACTTTTCTTATGGCTGTAAAAGATCAGAAACTCACCACACACTATCGCCAAAGTGAACATCCTCAAAATAGGTGTTGATAGCAAATGTCAGCAACACAATGAGGATATCAGTTACATTGTTGCTGGTTGCCCAGTGATAGCCCTAAAAGAATATACCCATAAACACAGCAGGATAGCTAGCTACATGGACTGGTTGATGTTTAGGGAGCTTGGCCTATTAGGACCTGTTCACTCGTACCATTTCCAGCCAGAAAAGTTCACTGAGGTGGAGAATATCACCGTCATGTACATATAGGCATGGCCATCAATGCCATCAACGCCATTAACTATCAGTGCGGATTGACCAGACATCATTTTCCATGACTGGAGCAAGAAACATCAACAAAGCAATCTCTAAGGATGTGAATATCCCGATGAAAGAAGCAGAAAAACTAAGCACACATGGGCTTATGTGGTCCTAGCTGACGCTCTAGGCACTGCTCCACTAAGTGTCCAGAAATACCTCAGTGGACTGTCGGGCAAATCAAATTCATTACAAGTACAGAAGTTTGCACTCCTCAATAAAGCCCACATTCTTTGAAAAGTCCTTAGTATCGGACAATAAATACCAAAGGAGACCAGTGGATTCCCAAAATACTACTACTACTACTACTACTACTACTACTACTAATAATAATAATAATAATAATAATAATACTGTTGCTTAGAATATAAGCAGTTCATTTGATCATTCGAGTAAAATGTGCTGCTATATTCAAGCCTTTCTTCTACCACATTTATTAATATACTAGCTGATTCCCTGGTGGCTTCGCTCACTGAGCACAAGGGAAAAAAATAAAATGCAGTATTTATAAAATAAATAGATACATAGTTTATTAATTACCAGTTTTATTTTTCAACAAATAGTGGTCATACGCAATTTCCGACTTAAACGCGAAAAGAATTTTATATATTTAGATCAAAGTTTTCTTAAATAATTACTTACCAAACAGGTGTTTCCTTCTTTTCAATATCAGTAAAATAACTCTCACACAAATAACAACAATTCGTAAAGACGATATAAAAATGGCGTCCACAAACGAAGTCATTAGTTAAAATATAAGCGCTAGTGACGCTGTTTCCGCTCATACACACGTATAATATGTCCTGTGGTCATACGTCATTTCCGTTTCAAACGCGAAAAGAATTTTATATATATAGATATAGATAAAAGATCCAAAGCATAGTTTCTTTGATAACATTTTGGTGGCGAAACATTTGAACAAGGAAAACTTGCTCACTGAAACCTCCAGGCACGCTTTTCAGTTAAACTAAGCTCTTAGGACATAAACAGATTTCTCAAATACTTGTTTTTATCCCATTTCCATTATATCACTGTTGAGAAATCCATGCAACAATGCAATACTTTAACATTTCTACATGCATGTGATTCACAGCACAGAAAAGCACCACATGAAAAGAAACACAAAGACTCAAGTCTAAAGTAATGCAAAAATACTTGATCGTTGTAGGACAGATTGTTTAGAGACAACAGAAAGAGTATTGCATCATCAGAACACAAATAACACCAATAGCATTCTGCCTCGTTGCTCTGTCAGTGGATCATCATGCACATTCATGGAGTGTGGGATTGAGAGGTTAGTGAATCATAATGTGGTGTGTGTGTGTGTGTGTGTGTGTGTGTGTGTGTGTGTGTGTGTGTGTGTGTGTGTGTGTGTGTGTGTACAACATGACTTTCATTTCTTAAACAATGCACTCTGTAGCTTTCAGCTTTGATGAAGCCTTCAGGCCTCAGTACGGTGCATTGATTTATCAGTATTCCTGTCTCACCGTGGCCTTTCCTGAAGGCCAAGATAGGCTTGCCCCAAAAACCACAGCATGCAGCAGTGGAATTTTAAGAACCTTGACCAGCATACCAAATTTTTCAAACCCCTGTCGGCAAACTGGACCCTGCAGATGGTCTTATCCTCAGTGAAATGTTCAATAATACAAAAGACATTATTGATCGTGCCTGAAGGTGGAGATGAGGAACATTAATTCCTAACACATATTAGTTCGCTGAGTTGTTATTATGAAGTTTTCCTAGAAAAAAAAAAGCTTTTGGTATATTTTGAGGAGAGCACGGATGGTGAACGTGTCGAGATCTGTTAAGGATTTACTTAAATCACCAATTTTGTGAGTGTGTATGTGTGTGTGTGTTTGCGTGTGTTTGTGTGTGTTTGTGCGTGTTGGTTTTCAAGGTGCGTCCCCACTCAAGCTCACACACAGCTTTATTTTCTTATAGATGCGTTGTATGTAATCCACAGCTGATGGGCCTTACAAAAGCATGACGCGTGTAAATGTTAACTTACAAAACCTACAGGAATATTAGTGCATGAGACTGGTGCCAGCTTGCATACTAATGTGCAGGGAAAACATTCCTCTTCTTCTAGACAGAGGACGCACATAAACACTAATCCTGTAGCATGCCTGCCTAAAAATACAGTGCATTTTAATTAGAGTGAAGCCGGCAGGAAGAGTGCCTACAAACCTCACAAGGGTTTTGCAGCAAAGGCTTTGATGCCATGCCTTGTCATCTCTATTTAAATCAAACTTACAGTGCAGACAGCTGATGACTGTAATAGTTATATAACCTGCCAAAAATATGAGCATCTTAACGTGACCTCTGACCTGTACTTCCTTCTCTCTTCCTGGTTTTTCACTCTATAAGCACATGAATTTCATATACTCATTGCAAAGTCTTGCCATGCTCTGTTTGAGTAAGTTAAAGGCCTTATTATTGCTTACTGTCTTACAGTGTATTGAATCCTTACTTTGTTTTAAGGATTAATCTTTAGATTATCCTTTGATCTTGTTTAATGTACTGATTATGTTTTGACCATTATTGTTTTGTCTTAGGATTGGATCACAGTTTCACGCTGCTTGCCAAGATCTGCATGAAATCATCTTTACACAAAGATTCTTACTGTGTAGTTAACTCTAATACAAGGCAAAATTTTGACGCCTGTCTTGGAAAACGCTAACAATGTGTCTCTGCTCCACAGTGTTGGAAGGATTCACCCTATCATCAGGAGACTGTGTATTGTAATCCCAACAATGCCACAGCTATCCATGATCAGGAGTCAAGAGAGCAAAATTGGCCATGCTTTCTGGGTGGGAGGAATGGCATTCTCTTTCTCAGTTGCAGGCATATGTGAGCTCATGTATGTGGAAGAGGGCAAATAGGATCTTCCTCTGAGTGGGACACAGCATGAGCAGCAATTCGAAAAGATGTGGCTGGCTGGTTTTAGATGGCTTGCAAGTACCATGTGATAGCCTTCACCCTTGTTTTGCGATAGGGAAGAATTGGCTAGTAGAGAAAATGAGGGGAAAATACCGTCCCACCCACTCACATACACACCCCAAGAGTCTCTGCGCCACATAATTTATTTATTTTTTATTAACAATTGCTGGTGTTGAAATCACTAACCTTCCCCTTGATTTTACACAACAGTAAAGACCTGATGGCAGATCCACAGAGATGAGGAGAAGGAGACCCTATCATGCCGTTCTCAGGAGACAATTATGCATGCCGTGCACCATTCTCTCTAAAAGCTTTGTCTCTCCATTCTGACAGGTTAGAAAGGGAAAAAGCATGTAATCCATCCAATTGAGATATGTGACAGGTAGGGTGATGAGTGAGCAGACCTATTCTGTTTCATACAGTCTCACTGATACACGTACAGAACGCACTTGCTCATAAATACAGGCATCCATTAATTGGACGGCAGGATCACTCTGGAAGTGCCTTGCCATTTATTTTATTTATTTATTTATTTATTTATTTATTTATTTATTTTGTGAATGAGAAGGAGATTGAGAATAGGCCTTGGAATGCCCCCAGAGGAGGAGGAGAAAGGATACAAATCATTCGTAGGCTCCCAGAGCCTCCGGTCGAGAGCATGCGCTAGGCGGAGGACAAAAATGTGATCGATTGCATTTTTGCAGAGCTGTCAGTGGATTTATCCTGCAATTAGACATCTCCAGGTGGCGTACGAGCTGTGCAGATGTCTCAAGAGGTGAGCTCTGTTTACCATGGCCATAGGTAAGCCCCTGACAGCTGGGGTTCTCCAAGTGACGGGTGACACCTCATCATGCCAGACCTGCGGCCTCCGGTGTGACAGGAGGGATACGCTACACGTCCTTGGCATCACTGGTATCTTTCACAGAGTCATGGTGCATGATCACAGACAATGGGAGGAGACAGATGCTTCAATTGCAATAACTCCCAATGAATCACAAACTATTTAAACTTATGTGTGGACAATTGGCAAGAGACAGCAGTATGCATGAAAGCACATTTCATTCCTTTAATTACTCTCACTGTGACAAAGGACGTTATAGTGCCAACACAAATGGAAATGCCAACTGCTTATGTTAAGAAAACTTGGTCAAATCGTTCACTGGTAGCTTGTTCTTCTATTCGGCTGAAGTATAAATTCCATTCAATTTACAATGGTGCTACTTTTAAAGATTGCAAGCTGTGTGGGTCACAGTGTCTGCCACTTATCTGCATATAAGAGCCTGTCCCAAGGAGAATCGGTTAGATTTAAAATGAATTAAACGGAACCCGTTTCAATTGAGCTCCTCTCAAGCAGAACTGTGACTCGGGAGAGAGAGAGAGAGAGAGAGAGAGAGAGAGAGAGAGAGAGACATGTTTGCTTTCTCTCATGTCATGTATTGAAATATTCTACTGCATAATTGCACAAATGGTAACCTGTGCCCTGTCACTGGCAGCACTGAAATTGCCTTAAAATATGCACTGGACACCCAAAGAAGTAAGCACTGCTCTGTTGTGAGACAGAATGGCCTTTCCCCACAACAAGGACACCAAAATCTGTTGTTTTTCTCCAGAAAAGTGCTCAGTTTGTTTATTGGTGCTACGGCGTGAACTGTTCCAGAGATCAGAGATTCATGCTCGGGCGCTCTTGCTTGACCGCAAAACAAGAAAACAACAAGAAAAACTGTTTTGATCCGGATATGAGGAATAAA
This sequence comes from Chrysichthys cranchii, assembly GCA_030068335.1. Taxonomy (NCBI): domain Eukaryota; kingdom Metazoa; phylum Chordata; class Actinopteri; order Siluriformes; family Claroteidae; genus Chrysichthys; species Chrysichthys cranchii. The sequence goes on from JAQMCW010000006.1 coordinate 6,304,375, forward strand.
TTGCAATTTAGGTACTTTTTTATTTACCCTTCCTAAAGCTTATATTTACTTTCCAAAACCATGACAAGTAACATGCGACATAGCTTTTTAATATGTTGGGTCGTAATCCAAAGCAGGCAGCTTGACTCATCATATAACAAACCCATTCAAGCCTTGTAGAAAATTCCCACGGTGAACTGGCGCCAACAGCATATGTGATTTTAATGGGATTACCTTGTGCATTATTAATATCGCACAATTCGATTGGATTTTTATGAGTTACCCTTGGAATGTGGAATTTCGATGGGGATACTATGGGATTTTTATAGGTAGCCTTGAAGATATGCCCTGTTTTTTTTTTTGTGTGTGTGTGTTTTTTTTTTTTACAGGCTTTGTCCCGGATCTTTTATGGGCTAGTAAGTCTTTGTGAAATATACATTACATGTTATTATCTAATGCAGAAATGCAATAAGGGTCTCATATGGAGTTTATGATATAATTTCAGGTGATAAAGTGAATGTCAAGAAAATCTTATGACATCCTGTGTCTTTTATGGAAACTTCGTGCAGATGATGAGTCCAGATGTTCTGTGCCTTGTATTAGAGTTCGAGCTAAGTGGGCTAGACTTAAATCTTCATGAGGTCCCTTGAAAATATGTATATACCACGAGTTTTCATGAATGCACCAGAGCTTTTTTTTCCCATTTATTCATAAGTTGAGTATTTTCCACAATAGTAGCATTTTTACAGGATAAGAATTATTATACTGACATTTAAAGAGATACCTGTAGACCTAGGTCACATCACATAAACCATAACCCTAGCAAATTTATAATCAAGGTATAAATTGGGTTCAACTTTGGTCCACTTGGTAGTTAGCCACTGAGTATATTATGAGTTTCAGTGTAGCTCTGTATGATCATAGCGGGCTTACTCTTTTGTTATTTTGTAGTGTGAATGCTTGAAAGCCAATGTTATACTTCGAATGTTGTCTTGGTCCATTGTAACATACAAACTAACACCACAGAATAACTACAAGGAAAAAGGGTTGGTGTACAGGGGCCTAGCAAGGACTTATGGGCCACTTAAAAGAACATCCCAAGCCCCCTTTTATTAAATACTGCACTTGGTGTAAATGAAACATCTTATTGAATTTTTTTTAGCCCCCATCTGTGGAACCACTAAAAAAGTCATCATCTATCACCCCACTGATAAGAGCCCTCCTGGCATGTACGTATTTATAGATGACAACACCTTAAACTGACAAAGATTGTTAAGTAGTATTGATCATAACCAGCTCGTCTTACAGCATGTACAGTAAGCCAAACAGATAAAGTTACATTGAAAATGATCTGCTGAGGGAATTACTCAGCTGTTAGATTATTTTCATTGAGTAAGACATGGCGTACAAAAAGAGGCTTAAACTTCATTCATGTCAACCTCAGGGACCTGAATGTTAGCTATGACACTGCACACTGATCATTGTCCTTCCCTCTTGTAATACGGTGTCAGTTAAAATTTTATATCCCTATGATATTTTCATTCATTAGTGTCAGTGGACAAGGACAGTGCCTACTGACTTATACTGCTTTGCTTTATCAGTGGATAAACGTGCTCTGAGATAAAGGTACCCTGTGTATGTGAGTCCAGTATAAAGAATAACCCTCAGCACAGAAAGCAGTATCCAAATACTTAATCATCTCAGTGGTAGATGAAACAGTTCTTCACATGGGTATCTGCTAAGGGAGATAAAAAAGCATCATGAGGATGTGTTCGGAGAGATAAGACAAATCTTTCAGCTCCTTCTCCAGCTCCAGGGCGTGTGTTCACTAGGACCTGATCAAAAACCTACATATCTGCTTTTGTGTGCAGACGGGCCAGGACAGGGTTGCCCTTTGTTTTGCTTTAGCCATGTTTTATAGAGCGCCAACACACGACACGATTAATTCACTCTCATGCTTGTCAGTCAAACCTATTCTCCGGGGCCAGACTGGTAAAAGTATAGCCACGCCGGCTTCATAAGACGACCCCTGTGTCATCTTTTAGAGAGTTTGATGGAAATACAGGGCGTACACTGACAGTGTGTCATCTTTTAGCTTGATGGAAAGACATGACATATAGACTGACACTGTCTCATCTTTCAGTTTGATGGAAGGCCATGGCAAATATGAGGTCCATGTCAGATAAGATGAATGCGGTTCATATACATGCACCTATAAATTGACAGCTTTCACCCAACACCCACACAGATACCCACTCACAAACATACAGCAAGCACACAAATCCCATTAGCTGAGTTGACCTTGAGCAAGATAATGAAAATACAAATTAGCTTCCTCCCCTTTACCCTTCATTCCCCCACCCCTTGATTTATTTGATGCTGGTAAAGCTTACACTGGCTGCTCAAAGAGGAGAAAAGAATGGTCCTTTTACTGAATACAGCTTTTCTTAGTGGTCTCTGATAAACAATGAAGTCCAAATCTTCATGGTCATCAAAGCATAAGTGACCTTGGGGACATTTCCTACTAAAGAATGCTTGACGCTGAGAAGTAGTCCAGTTTGACCGTTACTGAAAATCTGCTTCCCCGCCTGCAGCGTCAACAATCTCATCAAGAAATTACAGCCTGCTCTTGACATGAACCCCAAACTGAGTCACACTTAGAGCAGTGCAATCTGCCCGGTGACAGCTGGACTTTAAATAGTGCTAGAGTAAAATATTATTGTACTGTATTGCACCGTTATGGTATAATATCCAACACTTTTTTTGTTATTTTATTGTGTAATATCAAACAAAACCCCCTTTTTTCCTCCACTGCACACTGGAAGGTGAAAGACAAGGAGAAACGAGGAGAAGTACTGTCTTTGTAAACTACAGAAACTTCTGCTTGAAATGCTGAAGAAGCTCATGCCTGTCTGGACTACAAACCACTGGGACCTTGGGGCTTGGGCAAAAGACAGCCTTGTTGGAAAGATCTCCAATTCCAGGCATTAAGATCTGACATTTTGAAACTGCTGAGCATTGAACCACCTGCAGTGAACTGGAATCTGTTGCTAGGCCTCATTAGAGATCCGATTCTTTTCCATGTAAGTTCTGATACACACCTGCTTTTAAACTCAGATCCTGAAGTACAACATAAACATCCATCCATCCATTCATTATCTATGCTGCTTATCCATCAGGGTCACGGGGAAGCTGTGAACCAATCCCAGATGACTTTGGGAGAGAGGTGGGGTACACCTTGGACAGGTTGCCAATTTATCACAGGGCTAACTCAGAGACGGACAGCCACACACACTCGCATTCACACCTATGAGCAATGTAAAGTACCAAAGTGCTTCATTTATATTCTAAGTATCAGATATTTGATATTAGATTTATTCAGAGCAAAAGGTCATTTTACCACTTATTTTTAGATTTTAGGGCTTTTGGTTTTCGATTTTCGATTTAGATGTCTTTTTGCAACACTTCACATTCATATTCCAAATGTTTCTGCATTTAACATTTTTAAATGTCAGGAGGTGAATTCTAACAATTTAACAATGCTGTTTTAGTGAAGTACTGTACGCCATGAAGCAAATCATTATTACAGCAAAGCTGTTTGGAACACTGTAGGAATGTTATGAAAAATCAATACTTAATTGAATCCATCGATAATGTCTCTTTTTTCTGGAACTCACTCAACTTCTGACTGCGCTAGATGGATACACGAGTGCACTTAATAGCTTTTATTTATTTATTTTAATGTGCCATATGTGTCATCATTGCCAGATCATAAAACAGACTGAATACAATACATTAATATTACTCACTCAGTGAAGGGTGATTGTGATGAGATATTACTCATATGCAAGACATGCATATGAGCTGATTGTCCATCCCTACAGCATGCATATGCTGCTTGGTGATTGACTGCTTGATGCATAACACAAATTAAAACAGCTCATGCATGAAAAACAAATATGTGCATCTTTATGTGTGGCAAGTTTGAAATATGAGAGACACAATATATGGGCATTGTGCCAGATGTAAGTTTTTGTAAAGTATCATCCTTTCATATGCAAAAGCCTGTAAGCTAATACTCATTGATCTTGTTTAACTATAATGAGCAAAGACGATTAAAAGACGTTGAATTGACTTCTTCGGCCATTAATTAGAATACCTATAGACCTACTCAGTGTGAGAGAGAAAAATGACAAGACAATCCAGAGAAGCCCTCGGTTTATACAGTTCCCTGGGGACCCTTGTCTGGTCTGCACACATAGATGCGTTCATTACATAATGATAAACCTTTATCTTTTCCCTCATGTTTGGTTTTCTTTTTAAATTATGCAATGACAATTAGCCAATGTTATTCACAGGAAGAGAACTTCTGCCTTCGGTGCTGTCCCTGCAATGCAGTACCTGCAAGCTGACTTCTAACAGTTAGAGATTCTTGTAGTTCATGCTGCATATTGTCTGAATTGCTGACTACAGATTCATTAAAATGATCAGCAATGCGAATAACATTTTCCCCAGTGACTAAATCTGGGGGAAATGTACATCTCTGAAGCTAAAAAAAATCCTATCAAAGTTAACACAAATGCATTCTTTGGTGCAGAACTTGTAGGAGATTTTGTGTAAACAGTTATGTCTGACATCAGCCTGTTAAATTGCTGCCTGTAAATGCCCACATTACAAGCTGCCCTTGATTAGCCAGCAGTAGTCCATTTAGCTTGAGAGAACATCATCACTTGGAAGTGCTCCAAAAAATCATTTTGCTATTCCCAGTACTTAAAGATGTTCAATTCAAGCACTTTGTAAGCACAGGTCCAGCTTTTTTGGGGGTGGGCAACTCTGCCTAAGGCAGGGAAGATGTCCATGTGTGCAATAAAACATATCAAGGGAAATTAAAAAATGCTAGCTAGACTCAAAGAATATTTCTTGCAATGCCAGAAGAGAACACATCAAGAGACTTGAGACTGGGGTGCAGGTTCACTGTCCAACAGGAAAATACTGCCAGAGCTACACTGGATTGGTTAAAAACCAAGAACCCAAATATGCTAGAAAGGCCCAATCAAAGCCAAGTCCTCAGTCTGATTGCGAATCTGTGGCATGACTTGAAAACTGCTCTTCACCACAATGATCTCCATCCAGTCTGACAGAGCTTCAGCAAATTTGCCAGGAAGAGAGGCCATCCAGGCAATAACAGGATCCAGGTGTGCAAAGCTAATAGAAACATGTCCCAGAGCACCTGCAGCTGTAATCGCAGGTTGCAAGTATCGACCAAGTGGGGTGAATACTTATGCAACTGACAAATCCCTACTTGTTAACCTATTTAAAAATTTCTAAATTATTACAAAATATGCTACAAATGCAAACTTAAAAAAGTATGTAATACTATATTATATTCATACTATGACCAAAAATGCTTGTTTACCTGACCATCATATTTATCTACGCTTGTTGAACATCCCATTCCAAAGTTGGTCCAATCTTTGCTACTATAACATCATCTAGTCTTGTAGGGATGCTTTCTGCTAGATATATTTCTTTTCCAGGAGAAGAATGATTATAAAATACACATCTTTATTAGGAAAAAAAAAAACAAGAATGTCGTGCACAAGTTTTAATTTACTATTATTATTGAACACTGGGTCAAAATTATGCATGCAGGGTCAAGAATATACATACACCCACATACTGTAGATTATTAATTCCATGCTGCTGAAAGTTCTAAAATGTCTTTTAACTTGCCATCAACAAAGCCTCTTGATTCCAGCAACCCAACATAAATAAAAACTTGTGCACCAAATTCTTGTTTTTTTCTATTAAAGATATATACCTTATACTGTACCTAATATTGCCATGACATTCATGTCCATATAAGGTGCATATAACAGCTGGCCTGGAAATATAATCTTTAGACATTTTGTTATGTTCACATTAGTATGTGTATCACAGATGTGCAATCTTTTTTTCATTAGTCATCCATTGTTGGTTATTCCAAATGGACTTTTATAGTTTTGTGTCCCACAGCATTCACTCACACTGTTACCTGAACACATTTACCCCTATAAAATATTTGGAATGACCAAGAGGACATTACATACAGTAATTCCTAAATGTCTTTTTCCTCTTTATTTTCAGTGATCCTGAGATATCAAGTGAGATCACCATACTAATGTCCTCATGCCTGGGTTACAACTAAACTGCTGGCAGTAAACTATGACACTAACTAATTTCCCTGTTCATATAAAGTAACACAAGTAATGTCTCAAAACTTTTTTCCTCACAGATTGAGAAACAGGAAACACAGACGTGGTATTGAGTAGGGAAATCTTGCCGGCAAGGATGTGCTGAAAACGGGTTGATGAGAGGACGTACAATTCAACCCAGAGGAGACGGCTACAACAGGCTGGCAGCCTCGAGTCCCTCCAATATAGGTTTTCAGTACAGGGCAGGAGAAAGAACTTTGGGACTATTTACAAAGACCATCTGCCATGTATTATAGACTCAGCCCCAAAAAGATACTTAGATTTTTAAAGGTTTTTTAAGCTTGGTTTAATACTTCTGAAATAAAAAAAACTGTAAAGAACATATTCATCCATCCATGGTCCTTTCTGAATCACCGGCAGCACACCCATAGGTGCGTCAAACAGATCCCATGGGGCTCAGTTGATGTTTCCTGGCTGGACGCGTTTTACAGGGTGAGTTTGCCAGTCCCATGCGTAACCCTCCCCTAACATGGGGCTCAGGATCACACAACACAGAGACAGACAACCATTCACACTAACGTTCCATACCTATGGGCGATTTTGAGTAGCCAATTAGCCTAACCCCCTCTGTGCATGTCTTTGGAATGTGAGAGGAAACCAAAGTACCTAGAGGAAACCCACGAGGACACGGGGAGAACATGCAAACTCCACACAGAAAGGCACCCGTGTTGACCCCGGGGATCAAACCCAGGACCTACTTGCGGTGAGGCGACAGTGCTAACCACTTAGCCACCGTGCCACCAAAAAACATATAATAGTCATTTCTTTTCAACAAATAGCAAACAAACATAATCATGAGTCATGGTCAAATACATTTTATAAAAATCCACGTGACTCTGTTTTCACATTTTTAGCTCTGAAATGTCGAACACCTTTCCTTCATCATTCCTTCAGAATAGAAGGTGAGTAGAAAGTGCTGGAGAGCTGGAGTTTCATTTGTAGCAGGGATGTGGGGGTGAAATGTATTTTTTAATGTTACTTTAACTTAAATATTAATCACAGTTATTTCACCCAAAGATTTAAATAAAAAATAAAAAGCTTTTAGCATTGTCAATCATAAATAGCCACTCAATACAAGATACTCCACTTTCTGCCCCTGTTGATGATGTGTGGTTTAAATGAACATTGGGAGCTGACTCACACACATTTTCTGTACATGTAGGCAAAGGCGTATGCCATCAATCCATTATCTATAATGCTTATCTGTCAGGGTCATGGGGAAGTTGGAATCAATCCAGGCTGACTTCAGGGAGAGGTGGGGTACACACTGGACCGGTCACCAATCTGTCGCAGGGCTAAAACAGAGACAAACAACTATCCACGCTTACATTCACACCTATAATCAGATCCAACCTGCATGTCTTTGGGAGAAAACCAGAGCGCCCGTAGGAAACCCATGCAGGCTCAGGGAGAACATGCAAACTCCTCACAGAAAGTCTTCATTCAGCCAGCAGGATCAAACCTTGAACCTTCTCACTGTGAGGTGACAGTGCCAACCACTGCACCAGCGTGCCACTCCAAGCTGTAACTATTGCAGTGTAATTAAATTAAAAAAAAAAAATCATAAAAGAAACCTCTTTTCAGCATATGAGCTGTTTGTTAGTGTGAATGGTGAGACGTGTGTCTGACTCTCAGCTGGGTGTTTGAGGAAGCACGACTGAGGATCCACTGCAGAGAGACGATCAGATATCAGAATAAATAGAGGCAATCTTCTTAATGAAGCACAGACACAGCGGGCACGATAACATTAATGTGGTGCTGCTTACTGTATTACTGTCAGTGCACATTTGTAGTGCCTAATAGCTGATTTTTCCTATAAAATGTAATGCAAAATGATTTTATTTGGTTATTAGCAAGTAAGTAGAGTAAGATGCCAGCTAGAGGTAGGCAAAGAATAACAGTCACTGGGCAAAATATTGCAAACTTCTGACACTTTTAGAAAAAATGGTAATGAGCTAAAAGAGTTGGTCCATAATGGAGAGCTGAGCTAAATGATTCACTGGAAAGAGCCAGAATTCCCAGCACTAGCCTCAGTATTGGACCATCTATTAAAAATATAATAATAATCAATGGTTGCCATGAATTTGACCTGTGGTATTGATTATAGGTTTTGATTTTTTATATACAATCTCTGCTGAATTTCACAACCAGCTCTAGGTCCTATTTAAAACTGAAAGCCCTGTGTGTGGTGCATGCATGCCATGTTTGAGGGGGAAAATAGTAGATTATGGAATAAAGGAAATATAGCCTACTGGCCCATAATTTTAGCTGTTCAAATGCTATTACTTGTGCACACCTATTCCCAGAATGTTGTTCTGTTTATCTTGTAAGCTCATTATTATAAAACTTCAGTAATATAAACGCAATGTTGCACTGAATCAAACAAATTGCAAACAGTTCAGACAGGGTGGAAAAATACTTCAGGGTTTTGTTGAGATGTTTGGTATGCCTGTTGGAAAATGTTAATTTAGGCTATAAATAAGGCAAACATGTCTTCCTGGGGGTCTTGTGTAGTTTACTACTGCCACCTGCTGCCCATAAACGATAGCTTTGTCTAATACAGGACTGATGCAGCAGGCTTTTACAAATGTTAACAAACTAGCTGCACAAATAAAAATACTGCAGGTTCTGATGATGGTATTGATGATGATGGTGGTGGTGGTGGTGATAGTTATTGATGTTGTTGTTTTTATTATTATTATTATTATTATTATTATTATTATTATCATTATTATTGTTACAACCCGTATAATACAATTCCAGAAAAGTTGGGACGTTCTTTAAGTTTGAATACAGGGAAACCTAAAAGACTTTCAAATCACATGAGCCAATATTTTATTCACAACAGAACATAGATAACATAACAAATGCTTAAACTGAGAAATTTTACAATTTTATGCACAAAATGAGCTCATTTCAAATTTGATGCTTG
>JAQMCW010000006.1:6317508-6328830 GCA_030068335.1 Chrysichthys cranchii
AAAAAAGATTCGTTCATTTTGCTGAACGAGACTCAAAGGTCCGAGTCGGTAAAATGATCCGAACTTCCCATCACTACAATATTCCCCCTAATCACCGAAACTGCTGGAGGCCATAGGCGTGGCTTTCGTTCGTGACGTCATTCGGGGCGGGGTTAGCAAACAGGTGTCCGCTCGGCAGGCGCGAGATGAGGAAACGCGCGCTGCTGAAAGGCGCACGAGCTCCGTGAGTGGAGTTTTTCTTTTTCCTCCTCCCGCGGCGGTGGCGCGCGCAATGGTGTCGAGGTGCATCGGGGTCTGCGTGCCCTTCTTCGTGCTTGGCGTGGCTTTTGCCGTGATCGGATTGTCTGTGCTGCTCGTCGGTGCTCTCGCCGACCTGCGCCTCGACGGGCGCTTTTACGGCGACTTTCTGATCTACACGGGCTCCCTCGTGGTGTTCCTGAGCCTCGTGTGGTGGGTGCTGTGGTACACTGTGAACGCCACGGTGCCCTCGCGCGAGCCGGAGAAAAGCACGCGGGACAACTTGGCGCTGTGGGCGCGCAGCTTGTCCAGCAGGCTTGTGCACCCCGGGGCCAAACCCCTGGAGACGGGAGAGAAGGACAAGCGCGCCGGGGCTCCAGAGCTGATGAGCGGCTCCGTGCCTGTGTACATCCACATCCCCACCAGGACGCCGTGGCCGAGCTCGGGCATGGGGGGCTACGACAACGCAGCTTTCGAAAGAAGTATGGACATGCCAACACCACCAAGTGAGAAAACCTCGGAGGTAGATATTGGGAGAAACGGACGACTCGAAAGACTTCTCTGATGATCCATGTGAAAGCTTCATGGTCCCCTGCGTTGTGCTTCTCTGGTGGAGCTTTAAAGCCTTGTTCTGGAGACTGTTCTCTTTCAGATAGTATCAGATGTTTGGATCCAGTTGACCTGCTTGTACACCCTTCATCACTACATATGATCTGTTCCACAAGAGTGGCTTCTGTTTACTAAGCACCTTTTCTTGTCTTTATTTTTTCTCTCTCTTTCTTTTAGTTGTTTGCACCTACTAATCTCCTTAATGCATCTCTGAGTTACGAACTGGAGTCGTAGTTTTGAACTCGAGCATTATCTGGGCATCGCTTGGTGATGTCTGTAATATCATCATCAGAAGGGGTATCATCTTGTTTGTTTCATGGGAAGTTTTAAGCGCACAGATATATTTATCTCGACTGAAGAAGGAAAACATGTTGGGGAGGTGTCATGGGAGCTAAAGGTTGAGGTTTAGCTTGAGGGATGTTAGGATTTACTACACTTCCTTCACAATGTTTTAGATGGCATTTGGGGAGTTTACACTATGTGAAGGGGGGAAAAAAGGGTACTAAGCTTTTCCTTTCCTGTCACTGAGGTGTACACATAATGCACCTTTAAGTATGTATTGTTGTTGTGGGGTTTTTTTTGGGGTTTTTTTTTAACCTAGAAAGGCATATATAAGCACACCTTTTAAAGCTTTATAGTAATGGTCCAGTTGTGCATCTTAAATCTTTGTTAAATACAGGTGAAAGATGAACACAAAAAGATGTGTCCTTGAGGGTTCCACCGTGGTGACAGGCAAAGGTAGTTTAGTACTCCCCCCCCCCCACCCCCCAAAAACACTGTAAATTTTTGCCTATGTATCTTATTGACTAATAAGTTAATATGTAGCACTTTGTAATTGAAACTTCGGCATTCGTTATAAGTGTAATGATGGAATGCAGATTTATGGATAAGGAAAAAAACAACGCCGTCAGGAGTGGCTTGGGACCATTTGATTTTCTACCAGACTACATTTCTTTCAGATTGAGTAATAAGTTACTGTTTTATGAGAGTTAATGAGAGGTGAAACTGTTGTTTACTGTGGCAATGTAGCTCGGTATGACTCAGCAAAACTTTATAAGAACCAAGTCTGATGTTCTATTAAGTGTATTTTGAAGGTATCTTTCGAAAGCTCGACAGAAAAATCAACTGCTTTTATTCAGGGAAGAGTGTTTTAAAATTGCTCACTGTGGCACAGATTATTTTTATATGCAATTTTAAATTATGTATTGTTTCATGGCTGATTGAATGTCAATATTTGTTCATGTGGATGTATCATTAGGAATTAAATCTATTTTATATAAAAGAGTGATGTGGCGTGTTTTGAGGTGGTAAGGAGGGGTTAGCAACACAGCTACATTTCAGTATCTTACCGACTAAGCTAATCCAATAATACAACATTTTAAGAAATAAAAGGAAGAAATTTAATGTTGAATATGAACCACAGAAATAATGTTGCCTATTTCATACTGATGTGTCTAGTAAGGAAATTCATAGCAGAAAATGTTATCAGTACAAAGGCTTTTCCCGAAGGTTCACTTGGAGACATGTTATGGTGATTACACATCAGGATAAAATGATTAAATGTACTCGAGAGCAGTTTATTTTTAAGTTAATGAAAAAATGTTAAAGCTTGTACATGTAATTTATACCACAGCGTTGTTGAAATCCCAAATCTGATCAGTTAAAAGATGTGGTTTAATTTTCTGTGGCTTAATTTTTACATTAAGTGAAAGTCAACTGTAAGTCAATTGACACGTTTATATAGGGTGTCCCAAAAGTCTGGATCCATAGACAATTATTTATTTAATTACAGATATTACCACAAATGCTCAAATTGACAGTCTTGGACTTAGCAGCACTTTTGTATACACTTACTTAGATATTCTACTCTTAGTTTCAAAGCCATCTTGGATCTGAAATAAAAATAAAAATATTACATTTCAAATAAGGACACATGCCTACGGATACAGACTTTTAGGACACTGTATAAATGTGCACAATCAAATATGTTAACATTTCTATAACAAAAATTCATTCACAGCACTCGAATGGCAGACGCTGTAAGTAACACAAGTTTGCTAATAAGCAGGTGTTTAAAAGGTGTTAATTAACCTTTTATAGGGCACTAATTGAAATACTTGGGAATTCAAAATTTTAACCCTAGAGTGTTATTGGAGGATATTAAAAGACTTTATATTACAAGAATATTTTTCATTTTTAAATTGCAAATTAAGGTCACTAGAGTTACCAATAAAGTGGCCAGTGTAGGGTAAAGTTTTTCCAACAAAAAACAAAAAAAACAAAAACAAAACTGAAGCACTGTCCACTGAAGTTACCAAATATGGTTCTTTTCCTGATAAAGGGTTAACAAGGAAAAATGTATAATCAATGGTATGGTGAAGCTTTCTATAAGTAGATTTTTTTTTTTTTTAATTTATGGAAGGAATATCCAGTGTTAGACAGTTTTCTGCAATGGGAAACGCCTTCCTGCCTTTTTTTATGTGTCAAATTCTGACACAAATTTATTCCATTTATTAACTTTGAGAGAAAAAAAAAATCAGAGGCTGGTGAGTGAATGATCGGAGGCTGGAAAAGCAATGATTTATAGCTGTTACTCTGTCTAATGGCTTTTGTTATGACTAATCTAAACGTTTTGTAGTATTATCATTGGGAATAGAGTCTGCTGTATTCCTTCACTCTCAGGAAACTTGGGTTCGGATTATTTTTTTCTGGATTCCTGAATGATTTTTCCTGTAGATTTGCATGATCTTATATTTGAAAATGACTAACTGCAGAATCTCATAATAGACTTACAGAATTTCATTAGAACTACCAGATAAGAGTATTCAAATATATCAGATAATTTGCCAGAAACTGTATAAAAGTTTGGATTACTATAAAAAAAAAAAATTCCTTAAATTTTATAACAGAACGTTTGGCCATTTTTGACTATTTTGTGACTACCGCCTACTTTATTTAGACTTTATGTCCACCACACGCACATGGAAATATATAAAATATATAAAACATAAATAAGAAGAATGCAATGATTTGCAAGTCCTTTCTGACCTATATCAAATTTTATACAATACAAAGACAAGATATTTACTGTTTAAACACTGATAAACATTATTGTTTTTTGTAAATACACACTCATTCTGAAATCATGGCTGTCATGTCCCCTGGGCCAAAGAGGAAAAGCACCATCCAAGTTGTTACCAGAGCAAAGTTCAAAAGCCAGCATCTGCGATAACTTGCACCCCAGCATGAGTAAGACACTGTGAAGACACTGTTAATACTGAAAGGTACATACAAGTTTTGGATACTGCCATCCAGACAACATCTTTTTAGAGACATCTCTGCTAAGTCCAGCAAGGCAATGCCAAGCCACATTCTGCACATGTCACAACTAGATTGGCTTCCCTGCAGTCCAGACCTATCTGCAGTACATTATGAAATGCAAAATCAAGCAAGACTGGGAAAGAATTTCAGTTTCAAAACTTCAACAATTAATGTCCTCAGTTCGTAAATGCTTACTAAGTGTTCTTAAAAGAAGTGTGATGTAACTCAGTGGTCAACATGCCCCATCCCAACTTTTCTTTTGGAACGTGTTGCAGGCATAAAAAAAAAAAAAAAAAAATTATCAGTTTCAACATTAAATATCTTGTCTTTGCATTGTAAGGATGTTTAAATTTCACCCTGTTTTGTTGCTCCTCTGTAACACAAGGTGCAATTAAGGCACATTTACCATCCAAAGAAACTGCACTAACATCTACAAAAGTTCTGAGAAAGGTCAAATTTTGTGAGTGTATGTTGTCATGGAAGGAGTGCTGCTTGAAACACGAACTACATCCTGGTTAACTTGGCATGTGACGTGACAAAACAGGTTTTCCACAAGGCACACCCTGTTGCTTTGAGTGCAGCCACTTGACCCATGTTTCATACCTGTTTCATACCTAAATGAGGTGCATAGGTGTTTCCACTGGAGACAAGCCATAAAAATCTGAGGAAGGGATACATCAGGCTATCGATTCTTTGTTTTAGTCAGTGAAAGGCTTCGTTATTGGATTGTCAGTGAAAAGCCAATAGTGTTTCTTATTCCATTTGATTCTGTTTAGTGGTATATCACCTTGGGCTGTTCTGTGTACTGTAAACTGTATACTGTACACAAGACCGATGCAGACTCAGCGAGTTCATAGCCAGCCCTTTACGAGCTCTAGAGGCATCCATTATAATACTCGAGTCTGACTCTGCTTCACATCTTTGTGACAGGTGCCTGGTTTATCCAAAGACTTGGATAGTCTAATCGGCCAGATTTCCTCTACACATCAAACATGTTAGACAGGTGTCTAGATATCCAGTTCCGACACCTCTGAGCACGGAAACACGATACCGCCAGGAGCACAGTGCCAGAACAGGACATTTAAGACGAATAGTCAGATCAAATTGTGTCTGATTGCAGGCATGCCAAACATGCCCTGCTTTTATCCTAATAACCCTGAACATGCACGTTCTATAGTTGTAGATTACAGTTACACTTCTCAGTTACACTTTATTTTCCTGTCATTCAGGGATTTTAAGAAATATTCACATTCATGTACTGTACAGCATTTTATAATATTTGCTTCATGCCATTTCCTGTATTGCTTAACAAATATTGCATTCATGCTGAAGCGACAGTTTGGCTTTAGGCACTTTATTAGATCCTTACCTAATCTGATGATCTAGGAGTCAGGTGCCAACTCAAGATCAAGTACAATATTTTGGCAATTAATAATTCAGAGCACCATGGCGCTCTAGCGTGTAACAGGAAGACTAGCTACTGACGCCTACGCTGTGACTTATTGTGATGGGAATCAACCCATATGTACTTTTCTGTACTATGAATACAATCATATCCATTTAGAGAACAAATTCATAATTGCAGTCTGGCACACATTAACCCCCCCGCTTTATCAGTAAACCAATATGTAATTGTGTAATGCTTGCCAGGTAGCATAAAGTAATTATTAGTGATTGTATTTCCTGTGTTTGTATTTGAGGAGTGTCAGAAAGGCGTGTACACATGGGGAGTACTGATGTTGCCTTACAGTGCCAGGGTCATTGGAGTGATCTTGAGCTTGATTTACTGTCCCTGCAGAGGTTTCCATGTTTCTATGTGGGTTTCCTCTGGGTTCTCCGATTTCCTCTCGCCTCCCAAAAACATGGCAATATGTGGTTTAGATGAGTGTAGAATCTGGTGTAGTGCGATGGACTGGGCTCCCATCCATGATGTAGTCCTGTGCAGTGTTCCAGAAATAGGCTCTGGATCCACCGTGATCATGATCATGAATAAACAGGTTTTGAAGATGAATGAAGGAACATTTATTGTTTTGCTTGCTAAAAGCCAAGACTGCTGCCATTCCTGGCTCACCTACTTTCCATACATTGCTCATCCATCCACAGGAACTTACAGGTAGGTTACAATCTGTATAGTTAAAAATCATCATAACAAACCAGCTGTGGCTCTGGGGTTTAAACCCCCAATCATCCAGTCAACAATACAGAATCCTGATCACTGAGCTTCCATCTCTAACTATCTTGATACTAGTTTCCTTTCAGGATGAACGAGAAGAAACACAATTATAATTATAAGTGGGGCAATGCAAATGTCACCTTCAGAGTCATTAGCAAGTTGGCATGCTATAAAAAAAAAAAAAAAGCCTTTTATTTAACACTTGTCAGATTTCTGTGCGTTTCATAGCGCACCAAAGTCATGAGAATTGATGCAGGTAGCCATGGCATGCTCCAGCATTGTCAGACATTGAGGACTTTAATGTACTCCATTTCTATTCTAACAAGGTTTCAGGAATCTAGCAAGACACGTGCAGTTGTAGGATTCTCAGGATCGTCATATTAGTTAGTGACTTGGTTCTTTAGTCTCCCAGCAACATCATTAGGCTCCATTAAATCAGGGGGTGTAGAATAATATTTAGGCTATTCAATGGAGCTAACATTGTGTTTGTGTTAATGAGGTTTGTATTGCACCCAAATGACCAGTCAGTGTAAGAATAGTAAAAACTACATACACTTAAAATTTTGTATTTATTACTTATAGCATATGTACACTCATGCGCTACACACTTTCTCAGCCGCCGTATCATGTTTTTGCTGATTCTGCGGCAGCTGTGGTTTGGGAGGTGGCCAGGTCAATTCCCTGGACCCCTAGAAAAAAAAATGTGTGGGTGAAGGGGGTGAATGAACAGCACTTTCCTTTCCCTCTGCATCCATGGCTGAAGTGCCCTTGAGCAAGGTACCTAAGCCACACCTGCTCCTGGGGCACTGCAGCACGTGGCTGCCACTGCTCTGGGCATGCGTGTTCACTACTTGGATGGGTTAAATGCAGAGAATCATTTCCCCTTGGGGATGAATAGAGTATCCAAAAACATATTACCATTGGCTTCAGACATTTCAGATAACACAGTACATTTAATAAGTTTGATAATTGTGTGTTGTGATTTCCTCTCCACCAGTACCACTAAAATTCTTGATATAAACCAGGGACATAAAGCAACAGTGGGTCTAAAAGGCCCACACACCTTTTGTTAACTTTTGTCATTTGCTTATTCATTTATTGTTGCTATTTGGCATTCATATGAGAATATTTTTTATTAACCAATTATTTATATGCATACATCATAATTATTGCTACTTATGTCCCTATTTGATTCTCTCTCATTGGCTTTCTTGATTTCTTTGGGATGCATTTTATATGAAACATACCATATAAAGAAAGCTTTTAGTTCAATTAGTATATAAAAGCCTTGATTTACCATACATCAGTTCACTAGCAGCAGTACATGTACCTTGTTATTCCATCTACACCGTAGGTTATGGAGGATTACCAAGAGGTTTTCTTTTCCAGGAGGGTAAAATGAGCATTTATCCATATCTAATGAAAAACTAATGCTGAGGGGTATCAGCAATGTGACTGTGGATGAGTACATACCACTTCCCAACACTGGGTGGACCTGCAGTTAATGTGCATCTTTTTTTCCTTCTTCTCCATTTCATTTTATAGAGATTAAACAGGACATGGATTTAGGACAGTATTATGATTGTAATGCTGGCTAAGACTGATGATGGAGTTGTTTTTATTTGTCAAGCGCTGAGATTTTGGCATTTTGTTAACATGATTCAATTTCATTGGCTGATATTTTAATTCACCTGCTGTACAGGTCACGATAGATTCTTTTTTTTCCCGGGGGTGGGGGGATTGCTTCAAGTCAAACTGGAATGACCATTTTCATGTTTTTTTCCCTTTTCTTTCCTTTCTTTTTTTTTTTTTTTTTTTTTTTTTTTTAACATTTTTCATTTGATTTGCAGTTAGATTTGTAGATGGTTAAAATTAGGAACCTTTTTACACAACTGAAAATTAAACCATCACTTTGTAAATTTTGTTTTGCTCCATTCTGAAGTCTTATTAAAACAAATATTAAACAACCCTAAGGCTTTATGAAGAATAAATCTGCAAAAGGTCATCTTGCTCTTCAGTGCAGGTTGTTTACACTCCTGCATCTGAAAAGTGCGACGATCGGATGTTCTCGTGATCACACAGCGCCATCTAGAGAAGATCTCCAAGATTCAGGCCAGAAATCCTGACAAGCAGCTCATCACCAGCCTTTGTAGAAAATGATGGAGCCACACACAGTTAGAACAGAAATTATGGAGCTTTTAATTTATGTAAAAAATGCGTTCACCCACTGAAGCAGAACAACATCTACCACATATTTTTTTTTCTTGTGGAATACACATCTCATTCGAGCCATTTCTTTCTGAGCAACGTAAAATAATATTAAACGGGCACCTGTCGACTGTAACACAAAAGTTAACACAGCCAAGGACGTACTGAAAACATAAAAGGGTTCGAGGGAGGAAAGGAAATAGCATTTACGCGTCTTAAGTGCAGTGTGGTCCGAATCAAAGCAGATTCTTCTCGGTTTTATGCCCCCGCCCCCACCCCCCATCTTTCTTCCTTCTTGGTTCCTTTCTAAGGAACCAGCTCAGGTACAGTATATGCTCTCTACACATTTTCATGCAAGCTCTGATGAATTATTTCAGTGAAATACAAATGGAAATATATTCCTTATTTCATAGGTTATCTGTTAAAATATGAAAGGAAAAAAAAAAGCTCTTGAGGAGGTGAGAAACATCATTTGGATCTGTTTCAACAGAAGTAACACAAGTCCTCTATTAATAGTGTTTTCTTTGAGGAAGCAATTACATTCACTTCTATAAATGTACGAGTCCATACGTTTATAAAAAAAAAAAAAAAAGCGAGAAAAACGTGATAAATGCCATTGAACTCACTTTAGCACTGTTGTTTTTTTTGTTGTTAAATACCTGTGCCGTGGAGAACATAAATACAGACAAATTATATCCTAAGATACACATGTACAACAAATTACTGCATATCTACTAAGGACTGGATTAGGTAGGTCGACATTGAGCGAGGCTAGCTGCCATGATAGAGGAAAAACGTTCCTCGTTCTACTTTTGCTGAAGAGAATCGTGTTTAAAGAATAGGAAAACTCATCGAGTTGCCACTGTGTGCAGGTTCACAGCTTAACAACCAACCTCTTTTTTTGTTGCTATTTGGCAAGTTCTTTTGTGACCTCTTTAAATTTAACCCATTTGCTCAGTATATTTAACAACTTTGCTGGATACGAAGGACATGTGCCTATATTTATATCTACTGCATGTACAATATAAATCCATCAACGTTATGCTACGGTTACGGTAAACCATAGATGACCGGCCTATATGGTGTTATCACCTGCGTACACAGGAATGTTTGGATGTTACCTGCTGCTTCCTGAAATTTAAAATGGACTCGCTATGGTTCCAGCATGTTAGGCTGCCAGCTATTTGTCCAGAGAATGCAAAATCCATATCGCAATCTCTTCACCTTCCAAGTTCTGCCCAGAGGTAGAAGAGATGGGGGCATGGAACTTCCTGCTAAGTTTGATCTAAAGTACATTTCGTAGCTTTAAGTACATCTATAATCGATATATGTATGCATATGTCAGTGAGTACTTAAATATTTTTGCTAAAAAGGTCTCCTGTCTCTCTCTTACTGTCCACTGCTAGTTGTCCTCCTCACAACCTCATCACGTCTTTCTTCAACTTCGCACCTCATGCATGTCTGTGCCGTCTTTTACATCACTCTACTCTCTCCTCCAATTTGCTTCTCAACTTCCCAGTTTGGCACCTTAGACTGAACGACAGATAACGTGGGTTTTATGGGGGGTGGGGTCTCAACTAAGAAGGGGTTTGTGAGGATAAAAGAAAGTAACGTGGCAGCTCTAATCGGTGGTGTCCCTCTCTGCTGCGGCGGGAAGGGCCCCCGTGTCCCCTCCGTCATCGGCTTTGAGCCGTTTGGGGTTGGGCTGCTCGGACTGGTCGCCGTTCTGCCTTTTGGTGGGCAAAGAAGCTGACGCAGAGGCGTGAGTGGCCAGCATGTGAAGAGGACTGGCTACTGGGCACAGAGGAAAACAAGATACAACAGAACATTTTTAGTCCTTCAAAATTAAATATTAAAGAAATGAACCCTATTGTTATAAAAAACAGGCAGCTCACAGTTGTGGTAGACAGTTATGCAAGTCATTAACTATTCTCACTTCTGGGTGTGTAATATATTAATCTTCTCGCTGAGTGGTCAAGCATATCGTCAAGCAACAGAAAAGAGCTCAATGTCCGTCAGTGCTTTTAATAACGAAAAGAATAGGTTTTTCCCCCCTGAAATTGTCAAGTCAAGAGGCTGTGAAAAGAAAGAGCCGACAATTAAATCGGCCTACAGTCTCGGATAACCTTCAAATTCAAATTCAAAATTTACATTCAAAATGTTTACTCAGTTTGTGGTATTTGGATTAATGATGCACATTAACGTTTGTAGAACCATTATCTCACTGCTACACTGTGTGTGCGGCAGCCCGTAAAAGCTCTTTGCCTTGAATTCGGAAACAGCCTAGATGGCAAAATCAGGCTTTGACCAAAATCAAGGTTTCTTTTTTGGCCAGTAATATACTTTGGCATCTCTACAGGAGGTCAACTATATAGCGTAAATATATTTCTTGCTTGTGGGAGTGCATGATTCTGCAATGATATTTTGTAATAGAAACTTACACACAAAAATTCATTCTATAAAAATGCATTTTCAGACACTGTCCTTTATGTTTCCTTTACAGAAAAATCAGTGTGACAACTTTTTTTATCAAATGCGCTCCACAAAAAACTAATTATTATTTTTTGCCGTATAATGTTCTAAATTCAGTACATTGAACATTGAAAAAGAGACACAGTAAGGTTGTATATTCTGATACACATACTGTACTACACCAGTAGTTATGTCTCCACCTACAGTACTAATGTGTGCGAATATCCACACACCTACTCACCCATACATACACACCCACACAGACACACACTCATACACACATACACACTCATACACACACA
>JAQMCW010000006.1:6343066-6355815 GCA_030068335.1 Chrysichthys cranchii
GCATGTCAGTCATGCTGGATGATAATAGGTCGCTTCAGGTTTGATGGACGGTAGCTCTGGCGTATGACAAGTTACAGGGGTGGGACCAAGATATTCTTGTAGCCAACAAGGAGACCTTTCCAACGGTATATAACACATCCGGGTACTCCCGAGGGAATCTTGGGAAATTGAGTGCGTAATCGTTGTGCACTTGGTGCGCTCTCAGTGCATGCAACGCGAGGTTAAATGTTGCACGGGGGCTGGGGAATTTTCACGCGGCACACCTGACGACCTCTCACGGCACACTAGTGTACCGCAGCACACCGGTTGAAAAACACTGCTCTATCAAATGATTTACATTAGCTACCGGCATTTACGGTTAGGCGAACAAGTCTACTGAGACTTGTGCTCAATCAGCGAAGACACCAAATCACAATGTGTTCGGGTTCCATAAAATACTATATATGGAGAAACGATTAAAAGGATGTACGCTACCGGTCTTCATTTCATAATTGTGGCATTTCATAAGTGACTTCAGATAAAACGGGTGGTGCTGGCTCTTTTTCACTACACAGCCATTAGGGTTGGGTACCGTTCACATTTGAACCAATATCTCAACCTGGAATTCTGCACCAGGACCCGACAGCACTTTTTCCTGGGACTTTATTCTCTCTGGAATTACAAAAATGTATATAATTTCTTTTGGGGGGTGGGGGAGTCCAAGCTTTCCAATTAACACCTTGTTACGAATTTACAACATTTTCCACACCACACAGAATCAAACCCCGCTGTCCTGACTGTGTGTTGGGCTTCAACACCTTGCAGCGGTAACATCACAGTCTCGCTCTCGCTCTAACATATAACGTTGCTCCCACGCCCAAATGTGCTATTGGGTACAAAAATTTGGCACTTACAGGTTTAATGTCAACTGGTAATTGTAATTCAATCGGTACTCAACCCTAGCAACAATGATGTTACCATAAGGTAGAAGACCTAAAAAATGTATTCATTTCGAATTTCATTGTGTTTATTGTAATGAATGAGTATGATGACTTATTACTGCAAAAAACAAAAACAAAAACAAGAAATATCTGTAAGGCTTTTGTCACATTTGGAACTTAATAATTGGTCTAGCTCCACTTTGCCAGGTTGTGGAACTCTTCAGAATTTAGTCATCTGAGATAACCAATGTGATCACGGATGCAGAAACGATCCAGGATTGGGCTGAGCACGTGGCCTTGGGGAGATTCTGTACTTAAAACTTTAAAAAGTTCACAAGGAAGGTTATTGGCAATTTTCACCCTTTGAGGCCTGCTCACTATTAAGCACTGAGAGAATGATTGCATTAAAAGCAAAGCTGTAATCTACTAAACTGCACCTCCTACTGATCTACTTTCCCTATGAGCAAACTGCAAGAGTGAGGAGCATGGAATTTGCTCCAACACCGGTTGTCCCAAACATTTCAGCAGTACAGAAATAAGTGCTATAAAACTTTGGTAAGAAAACTTTGACGTCCAAAAACTTCTCACCACAAAGTGTAGTTTAATCCGTGTATTATAAAATGTACATAGGAACAGCCAGAAGCTGTCCTATGAGAAATGATGTCTGGTTGGGCAGCTTCCCAGCCATCGTCCTGGAAAGAGCCTTTTGCCCTTGAAGCTCTAATAATACTAGATTGATTCATTTGCTGAAATCATTGACAGTAAAACACTAGGTTTTAGTATTCATAACATCGTGTAGCGTGTCGTTAACTTCTGCCAGGAGCTCAGGCTTATATGGGTCTACAATGATTAAAATAGTCCACATGTTGGCCTTGAGAAAGCACTCTAATTCATATCTGGCCAGTTTATACCAGACATGGTTCCCAGATTAGAAAGTGATGGTGCAGACTTTTAACTTGGTTCATATGTCGGAATCAAACCAAAGCTTTTGATTCTGATATTGCTTGAACCTTTTCTGCACAACCCATGCATCAGTACGGAAACCAAGTCTTCTGATAAGAAAGAAAATCCCAATCTGTAGCCTGGAAACACCCTTGGAGGACAGCATCAGTTGATCAGCATCAGACTTGTTTTGGGGTTTTACTAAATCTAGCCCTCTGCGTGTACACTGACAAAAGAAAAACTGATGAGTGATCAGAGTTACTAAAAGATATAAATGCTTTCTTCTTCTTCTTCTTCTTATTAGAATATGCCAGGAAATTATTTCCTCTTGTTGGACGTTTAGCATACTTCAAAAATGTTGATTTACAATTACAAAATTTAAAAAAATTTTAAATTTAAAAAAAAACATTTAAAAATCACAGACTACAATTGTAACTATTCGAGACTAAAATCATCTGCATAAGAATTTTCAAGTTTAAATACAAGATCAGAGTGTTAGTGAGGCTAGTGGAGAGTCAGCATGTGGGTGAATATTAACAGCTGTTAAAAACACTGGTGTCCATGTGGGTTTCCTCCCACAACCCAAAAACATGCCAGTAGGTGGACTGGCTACACCGCAGTGCCAATAGGTGTGAGGAAGCGTGTGCATGGTGCCCTGTAATGGACTGGCATCCCATCCAGGGTGTGTCCCTGCTTCCCGGTGTTCCTGGGATAGGCTCCAGACCACCACAACCTTAACCAGGATAAAGTGCGTACTGAAGATGACAGAAAGGTACAACCACTTCCAGTGTTTTCTGCATAAACTACATGAAAAATTACTCTGCATTATTAATACCACTCATTAATAATCCCACACTTGCTTAATGAGGCACAATAGCACTGGGTTTTTTTTATTTTTTTTATTTACTTTTTATTATTCCATATCTAAAACCTGGGAAGAAACAAAACTATTGTAATGGAATCATTTCAAAAGTGTTTTAGGAAAAACAAATTCCCCAAGCCTGTCCAGTTAGTAGTATGAAACAGGCACAGTAATTTATTTAATTATAGTGTCCTGACATACCAGAGGTGTGGTCTTAAAACTGACCGTGATGAGAGCATAGGATCATCTACATGCTGTCAGAGCACATCCTAATCAGCAGCCACTCACTGAGGAAAGACAGCAGGGTTGACACGGACACTTCTGATTGCTCTAGTGTGCATGAACCACTGGAGACTGCCCCACACACTCCAGACCAATCTAGCGTCTGGACGGGTTCTGACACGCCCTTACCATCGTCGGCATATACGCAGTGAGGACATTTCAAAATGCTAATTGCATGAATAAAATAGCTAAATAAGTAAATATGTGCTGGAATCAATAAGGGACAGAGAGAAGTAAAAAGGTGAAAAATAAAAATGGACAAAAATAATTAAAGAAGGAACATTATTGTTTTAATATTATTATTATTAGCAAACTAGTGTCTGTCCATTTTGACTCATTCTCTAATATATTTGCATTCAGTAATATTTATCGGTAGACGTAATCACTATAGATAATTTATTTCTAGGAATTCCATTTCATTAGCTCGTTCTTCATTGTAAGAGGTTTTTAATGAAGATCTGCCCTAGCTTAGATGCTACTCAGCAACGGCAAGTGAACCAATACGATGTACATAATGTCAGAGCCAAAAGTAATGTGTGTGGCTGCTGCAAATTAAACAACTGTTAATCTGTTAGTTTGTTTAAAGTCAATTTTGAATTTCGACATTATTATTATTGTGTAAAAATGTTATCACTCAGCTCACAGGCAAACTTTTGTGATACCTAATTTGTGATAAAAGGTTAGGAAAGGAAACATGAAGCCAAAGCCCATCAATCATACTTTAGGAAATTTGATGACACGCCTCCATCTTTACTGCCCTGACAATACTGACCACCCTGGATACATACAATGAATTATCATATTTCTCATGCAACCAGCTTCAAGAAATAAATACACTTGGGGTCAGTATGCAATTAATGACTCATGACACGGTGTGAATGTGTACGCCGCGCCCCCCCCCAATGCCTTATCCAACACATTACTGGTTTCTTCTTAACTGCGTGCAAATTTTTGCTTGGAAAATATGCTTTGAATCAGCATTCGGCTGATTTATTTAGGGATTTATACACAGCTTTAATAAAACCAGTTACGACTTAAAATAAAGACTCCCATCTTGTGCAGGCTCTGGGACTACACATGGACGTTCCTCCCTAATAAGAAACAGCTGCAAAGCCAACTGTCTAAATACTGGGACGATTGCGTGAAACACACTTGAAATACGTTCCTGTTTACATCACCAACTCAACCTCAAGACCACCCTCGCAAGCTGTGTCCAGGCTTCTGAATAAGGAAAAGCTCCTAGTGGAAGAAGGTTTCACTGATGACTTTTCTCACGGCCAAAAACATACTCCCTGATGATTTTCCTCAAATGCATCACATTCTAACAGCGTTGCAGAGGGTGGAACCAAGAAAATCTTAGCGGTTAGACACACGTGGGTGCATGAGCACGTCTGTGGATGAGGCAGTAAGAGAAAACTTTTTTTTTTCGATGAGCATAGCACTAAGAACAAAGAGAGGCAATGGACCATTGTCTGCTACTTAATAAGAAGAAGCGCCTACATTTTTACCAAAGTAACCACAGCGCCGTCTACTTTGTTTCAACTAGCTCACAAAATGGAGGCTCATGACTTCATAGGTCAAAGTTCACTTAGACAAATAGTTAGACAATTATTTTGTTTTTTTTAAAAGGCATGAAGTTCAAGTACCCACTATCAGAAGCAAATGTGCATCCTTCAGAACCCCAGTTCTTTCCTGTTCAATGAAACAGCTTTTCTACAAGGTGATTGTTATTCATACTTTGATCTTATTGCCGATTTAGTTTAATAAGTAAGTAAGTAAATAAATAAATAAAGCCAAGCATAATTCTCAGGTGTCACCAATATCACCGTAGCTCGGATTCAAACATCTAACACTAAAGCAAAAAAAACAGATTGTTGCACTGGTCATGCAGTGTCTTCCAATGGTCATGTAACTCTTAAGGTAACAAATCAACCCTTGGGTATCAAATCATTTGACAGCAATGCTCACCATTACATAAAGACCTATGTTACTTCCAAAAATGCACAAATCCACCGGGAGTGTGGTTCACCCATCATTAAAAAGCAAAACCATTAGAATAGCAGACAAATGGTGCTTGCTTGCGAGAAGGCTGCAGACAGGTTTGAAGTCGTTTTCTCCGATCAGACTAATTCGACCCACGAAGCTTCCTGGCAGTTGTACTTTTCATCGTCTGTGTTTGCAACTGTTCAACAAAGGCATACATGATACCAGGAGTTTCTCCAGCACGCCATACATGTTTATTCCTTAAGACCAACAACGCACATGAATAGGTGTTGAACACGAACACGGAAATGAAGATGTACCTGATCGTCCCTGTTGGAGAGGGAAGTGGGCTCATCAGGTGGGCAATGTTATCTGGAATGTTGATGGTCAGCGGTGAGATCTGAGGCTGGACGGCTTTCACGGGGGACTCTGGGGTGTTCCTCTTATCCTTCTTGTTGCTGGACAGGGCGGTGAACGTGATCTTGATGTTTGTGCTGGGGAAGCGAAATGTGCACCTGAAAAACAAAGAGGACGACAGTCGTGGATCATTTGGACGTGATCTCTCGCAGCAACTTCCGTATCGGATCAAACCCCATAAAATAATATTGAATGGGGAAAAAAAAAAAAAAAAAGCTTAACCCTTTGTATCAGTCAAGGCTCGAGGTAGCCGAGAAATAAACAAGGCACAGGCCCAATTGCCAGGCAGTAACAGAACCCACAAGCATCTGTAGTTTATATATGGGTACCAGCATGACCAGCTTACATAAGGCATATTCCTTTTTTTATTTACACTCGGATATATTTGAAGCACTGATGAACTTTTAAAGACCTAGCTGAGACTGGCTTGAATTGACATTTAGTCCGCTTCGTGCAATTCATAACAAACATGGTGTGGCCAAAGTGTGGTAAAATGTGGACTAATAACATTTATTAGCTGTAGTTATGCTGATGTGCTTATCAAATGGGCTTCACTCGAACATCAACATTTCAAATCAACACAAATGACTTTATGAAACCGCTCAGCTGTGCAAATCAGCCCAGGACAAAAACAACTTGTAACCAAGAACAACTTTGAAAGGTTGAAATAAAACGTGACATTTGGATGCATTCGTGAAAGCCTAGTATCACTCCAAAACTAAACTCAACTCTTCAATTTCACATTTTTAGAGACGTAATCTGCCTTTTTTTGGTACCAACAGTGCTTTGATACACAAAGTCAGGGTTACCAGGATTAGACCCCAACAGTGACCCTTCTCCTGCACAATGCCACCTGACAAACGAGGCAAGGTTTAATAACAACCCCATGCACACACTCTGCTCGCTCCTAAAAGCACAGGAAAGGAATCCGGGACCGAACCAGTTCACACAGACGAGGAGCTGAAAGGGTTAAAGGACAGGATGTTGCTCTGTAGCTAACCAGTTTTAGCCATTCGAGTTTAAATCCCGGGTTATTTACACCACGCACACAGCTCAAACGTCTGTCTGGACTGAAATACGTTTCTTGTCCTGAGGGATGTGTGGTGTGGAAATCTCGTGTGAAGGAAAGCGAACGCAGAAGGAGCGAGTGAACGTTAGCCGACATGCTAACAGGAGTGTTAGTGCGGCTTAGCAGGAAACATGAGAGATGTGTGTTGGTCCAAACAGACACGTGCTGCCGCGCAAAACAAAACAAAAAAACCCCGTGGGGCAACCGTGTTACAGGCGCCTAGCCGCGCATTTCGGCTGATTTGTATCTAAGTGCAGTTATAAGCTTTGGTGGTCTTACACTCGGGGAAGCTGGAGAGGAGGAGCCCCGCGTCTCTGAAATACCCCGTCCACGAACACCCCGTTTTTGCCGAGGCACCGCAGGTAGAAGTCTCCGCCGCCGGCGCCGTCCTCACCCGCCGTGAAAATCTCGAGGTGTCTCCGGGAGATGAAGCTCGAGTGGCCCATGCTCACGTCCACCGAGCCCTGCGACGAGTTGCGGCCGATGGTGACCGAGCGCTTCTTCATCAGGTACTCAAATTCTCGGCCCTCGAGCCGGGCCACTGCCGACCCCGACGTCCCCGCCATCTTTCTTTTCTTGGCAATAAGTCTATTGACGTTGGTTTAAAATGACGAGGCTTTTCGGTGGGGGTTGGTCTTGATGGCTTTTGTGGTTGGGTGTACAAATTTAAAAAAATTTGGCTTTGGGGGAATCAAATCGGAAGATGGATATGAAAACGGAGGAGCGTGCCAGTGCGGGGACAGCGGCTCCAACCCACCGCCGCAACAGAGAGAAAGAGGACAGGATAAACCCGAACCAAACAAACAATGGGGGAGGGACTAGCCAGGACCGACAGCGCGACGGACCAATCATGATTCAGATGATGTCGGCGACGCCGTTTCTTACTGGTTAGAAGCAGAGCAGGGTGCGAGTGTGTATGTGTGAGAGGGTTTGGTTGCACCACGAGCCTGACACGCATGTTAATGGTGTGCTGTAAAAGACGGATTGGTGAAATTCAACTTCAATATATAGAGAAGCCGCATGCTTTCATAGAATAAATCTGGGTGAGCCATGAACAGGGTATAAGGATACGCGTATTAAATATTCTTATTATTAATAATAATGCAAGTGCTAGTAATGTCACACCTTGTGACGAGAGATTCTTGTCATGATTGCTCTAAAAGCTTACTAACACACACTATATGATCCCAGAAGTCTGAGGTGCAGTTTCCTCTGAATAAAACAATGTTACTCGCATTATCACCCGTAGAGAAGATTTTTGTCCTGAAAGATCATTTTAGCTGCTCATTATTGTGCCTGAGCCCATAAATGACAATTATGTTACACACAGATAAGGGCTAATGGTTTTGTAATTAACTACCTATTAAACATATACTCGACAGAATACTGACTGGTTTATTTAAAAAAAAATCTCTCTCTCTCTCTATATATATATATAAATATTACATATATATATATATATCTCGACTGGTGTGTCATAGGGGGAAATGACCTTTTGTCTACATTGTTATTAAGTGACATTTCAGACAGGGACGTGTATGTTTGAAGCAGAAAACATAATGCCATGCCACCTACCCTATCCCTGCTTTTATCAGATGCTCGGATTAATCTCTAAACACAAAATAATTTTGTAATTAGTGACTAACCTGATAACCCCCCCCCCCCAAAAAAAACCCCCAGAAACAGATGACAGATATTTCAGTAGACAGCTATACTGTCAATAATGTCCTATAGTAGTACCTACTTGTGTTAGTAAATACGTGACGTCATTAGTGGGCGTGGCAAACACAGCAAATGGGTAATCAGCATACACGTCATGGACGAGCAGAGTCGGTTTTACAATCGTGTTTAATCTGTTACATGATACACTGTGAGCTCTGTATCCCTGTGTAACTCAGTCACAGCGTATATTACAGCAGGGTTAACGCTGCATCATGTGTAATAATCATTTGTACATTTACAATCACGACAAAAAGCATGACAATAAGCTTTTAATCAACAAAGTTGGAGTAGAATTGAAAACAAATAAATGAATACAGTTCAAGCATGTAGGTGTTACTGCTGGGCACTTTGGTAATATTTTTGCCATCACATTAGTAGGGCAAAATAAGAAGAAAGGAAAAACATTTGATTGAAGATTGATTTCATTGAACTAACTGAAACGAATACCATACTTCCATATCTGGAATGATCTGCCGATCATTTCAACTGACCCAAATGATCTTTTTTTTTCTTTAAAAAAACAAAACAAAACAAAAACAAACAAACAAAAATAACAACAAATGATCAAATTATTCCAGTTTAACAGGATGCTCTGTCTGGTGACTACTTACAAACAGGACACCTGTAATCCATTTATCCATTTCTTGCACATGGCTGCACATACTATTAAAATGCATTAAGCAAACACTAATTTGTTCTGACATCAACTCTCAACACTTGATGATAAAAATGAATGAAAATTGCACATACATGTAAATAATAATGAATGGAAACAAACAAACAAAACAAAAATACATATCTACATTATAATTGTTGTTCGGCTGTATTATGCTATATTGTTGCAGTTACATATGCCTGGCATTTCGTGTTTATACAACAGGTAAAACAAAACCTAAGGTTACTAATATTAATGCACATACATATTGTGATTGGTGAATAAGCATACACTCATCCTTCCTCTTCAGTAATGACAGAGGCACTCACTATAGTAGGTTAGTTAGTGGACAAATATTCGTCAAGCCAACTCTATGCTTATAAAATAGCAGTTCTCGTGGAAGACCTTTTAAAAAGTAACTGTTGTCGTTCAAAAATAGTTTCCCTCTTCTCACTCCCATGAATGATCGCAGTCAGTGTATTCATCCATCTCTCCAGTGGTCAGAGTTTCTTTTAAGTTCTTTAAAAACTGGCTTGTGAGATTACCGATCTCTTAGTCTTCCTGCACCAGGGAGTCTCTTAGTCAGGAATGCCACATACAGTTATTCCTCTGACATTCTTCAAATTTAGAAGATGTCAGGAAATGTGGAACAAAATATATCAATTGAATCCAAGTACGGTCTGTGCTCAGATCTTCTCATCAGTCATTTCCAAGAACTGGGCATATACATCCCTGGAGCACTCCCCTTTTTGGTTGAACAGGAACTTGTAATAGCTGCCATCAGCACAAATGGCTGGATAAGGGACAGTAGAAAACGTAACAGTTAGTAAATGTGCTCAGAAAGTCAGCAAAGTCTTTGCAGTAGAAATGATTTACCACAAATTTGTTCCTAATCAAATGTTTGGAAACTACAGAAGGAGCCTATGGTTTTTCTGTTTTCTCAGGCTAGGAATGAGGTTTTCATCACAGTGTCACACCTGATCAGTTAATTTTTAACTAAAGGCTGGTAAATTAACACAAAACTCCTCTTCACCTATGACTGCATTGGGCTCGGTTCCAAAGGCACAGACACAGGGTGAGCCAGATGGGACCTGGAATTTTGAGAAACTCCACTTGGAGCTGAAATACTTGGGTAGGAAACTGGCCGAGGCCAAGCTGTTTTTAAAAAAAAAAAAAAGCAAAAAAAAAAAGCTGCAGGTAAGAAGCAGTGAATCCACAAGGAGACAAAGTTAACAACTCGATAAAAATGTCCAGCTAATGCCTTTGAATTTTGATCCAAACCTTGATTGCTTGTTCCTTTTGGGATCTTCTGCTGCAAAGATGTGGACGGTCCCGTGGTCACTCGACACACAGATGAGAGACGCATCCTGGTTGAAGTTAATGCTGCAAGAAAACACAGCCATTTAATATGTGACTTATTATAGACTCCAGGATGTGGTTTGGACTCATGTATCACAACATAAAAGAATTGATAACCCACCAATATATGTTTGCAGTTTGTGATCCTCTTCTTAACTCCTGAATCAGATGACCCGCAGAGGTGTCAAATATTCTGATCAAAGTCCCCTGAAGAAATGAAGACCAAGTTAGACCATAAACAACTACACTATACAGAAAAAAAATTCAGAGAGCAATACTGTTTAAAATCTCTATGCTTTAATCAATACTTTTACATCAGTTTCTCACTTTTTCTGAAGCCGTAGCTATCCGTGTGCCCTGGAGGTTGAGTGCGATACAACACAGGGCGCCCTCGTGGGCAGGAATGTCCACCGGAGGCCTCTCTGTGTTGGCCAGGTCGACTATCTGCACATGTCCAGAGTGGGTGCCAGGAAATGCTAGCAATGAGTTGTTGCTGTTTGGACACAGAACACACAAACCTGCAACGATAATCAAAGAAATAAACTGCGTCAATTATCTGAAAATATTAGGTAAGAAAACAAATCGGTATCTACTAAATAACAATTTTAATTGCACTTAAGATCTGAAACTTCAGCAACATCCAAAACAGTGAGCTTCATGATATGAAACAAATGGATACGAACAAATGCATTCATATACCATTTGCAAGAGCATTTATGGAAGAAATGTGGAATAAAAATTTAGTTTGGGACAACGTTCCTATCCTACAAGAGCTTGTGAGTTTGTGTAGATCAACATGAACATAGACTCGTGAAAGTGAACTTTAAACAATTAGCTTCAAATTGTGCAAGTTACTTCAATTTTAGTTTACAATTTATTTTGACAAGTTTATTAGTTTAAATAAAGCAATGCCCAAGGAATCCATAAAGAAAGGCAAATAAGATCAGTGGTTCATAACAGAAATGCTGCCATATTAAAGGAGGAAGAGTTAGTGTGCGACTATAATATATAATATGCTACACGGGCTGAGCTACAAGTTTTACCGCACACCGCACTCAGAAGCCGGACTTTCACTGTATATCCATTTATAGCTCAAGGCAAATCAGCTGTGCTGGCAAGTTCCAGGTGATTAGCATTTACCAACATATGCATGTGAGCATGAAGAAGAAATTAAGAAATAAAAAAAAAAATAAAAAAACAGCTTTACTGAAACGTTTGTAAAGCTAGCAGCTGTTTGTAGTGAGAGAAAAGAAAAGCATTTCCAGACGTGATAAATGAGGCCCAGTGAATATTCCAGTACAGTGTGAGATAGAGCCATACCTTTAGGGTTGTAGCATGTTTCAAAGACATGCAGCTGATGAGGGTTATGTGTGAAAGTGAAGACTTTGATCATTGAATCCAGGACCACCACAATTCTGGAAAAACAGGTAAAATTCTTACTTTATATATTTTGATATGTCAGCTAGCAACCTTTATACATCATACATAGTTAGGTCGGCTCTGGATAAAAATAAAATAAAGCACAAGGACCGAGTACTATTCCGCTTAATATTTAATCTAGAATTTGTCTTAACCTCCGAATCAAAATTGCTATGCTGTCAGTTGGTCCTCAGTCCCATACCTAAATCATTCCAATTTTAGAAGGACACATGGGAATTGTGTCACAAATCTCATTTACATTTAGCACAATAAGCTTCACTTGGCACACCAGCAAAAGCATAATTCATTTTATTTGAATCCTGATCATGATTTTTGGTTTCCTTAATTAAATATAATGGACTGCGATATTGGTAACTTTAGCCAATATTGACTGCTGACATCGAATGTTAAGATACTGGTTCTGGATCTAAAATGACTTGCTTCCGGTTTATATTTCAAAACAGTTAGGCTGGTAAAATTAATTCATCTTATTCTGATTTAAGTTTTTATACATTTAAAGAAATACAGTATTGTAATGTACAATGTGTAGTAAAGGCCATTTTCTGTTTCTTTCTGATAATGAGACGCACCGTTTTGTATTTTGTTGCTAAATTGGCGGAATATCTGGGACAAAAAATCGTGTTTTCAATACTGAGCAGAAAAAACAAACAAACAGATGTTTATTTTATTAACATCACATAGCTCTAATCGCCTGTCTTTAAATTTGCTGATGTGAGCACTTTAAGGAAATGCAACCGGGACTACGTTTATTTCCTAATTTTTGTCATGTAAAGAGCTTCATTCAGAAGATGATGCAAGGTAGACTTGCTTCCTGGATCTTAGCTGCATGACTTGCAAAAGACTGCTAGAGATTCCTGTGTGCTAGGATAGTGCTTTGACCTCAAAACTTAACATGATTTCAAACGATTTTAAACAGGATTAAAAACTACAGAAACTGTCATTGAGCATCATTTACCAGTGGCAAAATAAAAACACATATATCTGTAACTACGATTTAAGAGTACCGTATATCTTCTAATATAGGCCTGTCTCTTATAGACGCCCGTCTCCAATAAACGCCGGGCTAAAACCACGGCACGACAAATAGACGCCGGTCTC